>VUQH01020834.1:6275-27579 GCA_015106775.1 Etroplus canarensis | reverse complement strand
GACAGTAAAGCCCTCTTGAATCTTGAATCAGTGCCTTGAGAAGATTGTTAGGCAAAATCCATTTAAGAATTTGAGGGAGAGTCACAAGGAGTGGACTGAGGCTGGAGTCAGTGCATCAAGAGCTTCTATGCACAGATGAATCCTAGACATGGGCTACAAATGGCAAAAAAGCCACTCCTGAACCAGAGACAACGTCAGAAGCGTCTTACCTGGGATGTGGAAAAAAGAACTGGACTGTTGCTCAGTGGTCCAAAGTCCTCTTTATAGATGAAGGCAAATTTTGCATTTTATTTAGAAATCAAGGTCCCAGAGTCTGGAGGAAGAGTGGAGAGGCACAGAATCCATGTTGCTGAAGTCCAGTGTGAAGTTTCTACAGTCATTGATGATTGGGCTGCCATGTCTTCTGTTGGTGTTGGTCCACTGTGTTTTCTGAAGTCCACAGTCACCGCAGTCATCAACCAGGAAATTTTATGCTTCTTTTTGCTGACAAGCTTTATGGAGATGTAGTATTTAATGTGCATCTAGCTTAGCAATAATTAGCAGGACCAGTGTGTGACATTTAGTGCCATCTGTCAGTGAGAATGCAGACTGCAACAACTGACTACTCATCCTTACCACTCTCCCTTTCCAAACATGTCGGAGAACCTACAGTGACCATCAGAAAACCAAGCCTTCCACAGCTACATCCACAAGGATTTTCAGTACAGAGGTTTATAATCATAAATATAATTAGGAAATAGAAATTTAATTGAATTTCATTAGATTTGGTAATTATAAATTAAGTTTTTATACTGCAAAAGTAATAGATTACAGCTGATGAGCAATGATAGCTATTCTGCATTGTGATAACAGAAATAAAAAAGCTATTATTTAAATCTGTTTGTCTGTTTTGAGCTCCTGCAGAAACATAGCACCACAACATGGTTAATACCTATGGAATGGGACCCGCTAACATTGTACGTATTAACATCTTCTAAATCAACAAAAACTCAATCATTATTATCACTGAGTGATTTTACATTATAAAAAGCATAAATATATATTCATTCATTTTTTTCCGCTTATCCAATTCAGGGTTTCGGGGGGTGCTGAAGTCTATCCTAGCTATCATAGGGTGAAAGGTGGGGTATACTCTGGACAGGTTGCCAGTCTGTCGCAGAGCCAACACAGAGAGACAAATAACCATTCACATCTACAGTCAGTTTAAAGTTGCCAATTAACCTAACCCCCATTGCATGTCTTTGGAGCACCTGGAGAAAATCCACGCAAACACAGGGAAAATATGTAAACTCCACACAGAAGGGTCTAAAAAAGGCTGCTGGATTTGAGCCCAGACCCTCTTGCTTTGAGATAACAGTACTAACCACTGCGCCACCGTGCTGCCATAAACACATAGCAGCATAAATATATATGTTAAACTCAATTTCTGATAATAGATCACCTTAAATCTTACACACTGGTCCTTTAAGTGACCTCTGTCAAATAAGCTTGAAAGTGTTAGCTAATATCTTACTACTCTGTTTCCTCATCTAAATATGGCCATTTCTATTTCTAAAAAGGTAACATGGAAAAAACTGTCTTTGAAGCTTCATAATCAGAATACTTTATCAATCCCAGGGGGAAAAATTGCTTGCATTACAGACACTCCTTTAATTATACATAAATCTAATTCCAAACAGAAATCCACAAACCAGTGGGTGACTTTATGGTGGCTGCATCTATATTTTATATACAGTCAGTGGCTAAAACTAAAAAGTCAGATTTTGAAAGTGTTCTCCTTTCAGCTCACCTTGTAAGCTGTCATAATTAATCAAAGTTTTGTTTCTATATTTGATTTTATTTCTGCATCAACTAGAAAAAACTGTGTAAAAACAAATTCCAGTACTAGGCATTTTGGGATTCACTCTTAAGTCTAAAGTTAGATGAGATGATTGATAGCTTTCTCAAGTCCATTCATAAAATATGAAGCAGATAGATAGCTTAGCTTAGCTTAGCACTGCAAAGAAGGATAAATAGCAAGCCTAGCTTTCTAAAAAGATCTACCTACCTATACTTGAAAGGCTCACTAATTTACATGTTGTGTCAAATAGACTATCTTAAATTTCAAATTATAAAATAGGAAAGTGTATGGAAAAAAATAATACTCAAGAACAAGACACAGTATGTGAATTTACTGGTTTTCCTACATTTTTAGCATCTGGTTTGTTTTCAGCTGGCAGAGACAAATATTTAAAAAATCAGGAATTTTATTTCTGTTAGTTACTTCAGTCGACACAGGGGCATGTTAGTCAGCACTTAACACCAGTTTTTCCCCGCCTGTCAGTCTACCTTCTGCCTCCAGCTGAGTAAATCATACAAATGAAATCTGGCTTATTATCTATTGCAAATGTGGATGTAGACTCTGACACATAAATTCCCTTTTGAAGGTTAATAAAAACACACACGCAACTTTACAACCTCTCTGACACGAAAATAAAAACACAGTGTACCACATGAGAAAAAATGATTTGTAACTGATATCAGACGGTTAGTCGGTCTTTGGGGGGTAAGTTGTTCAGGCTTGTAAATGATTAAGCTCTCATAGGACTAACACATGCTTTACACCTCTCATTCTACATAACAGCTTTCACCTCCTCCCACCTAGCTCCTATGAGTTTCCCGTTTCTCCCTTACTCACCCCTCACCTTTGACTTGCCAGTCTCATCGCTGCCTTTTCACTGCTACTCATAGCCAAGGCACTCACCTATGGCACTTTCTCTCAGTATATTCACTTGCACTTTTGCAGACTGAGAATCACAATGAAGGACAGAGCACTAATGATTTCTATTCAGTTTAGCCTCTGGCATTTGGAAATATATGTCCTGGATAAATCCTCAGATTTATGACATCAACATTTTATCTTCTTTTAAGTGCGGGACAACCAAGAAGAGGGCAGTGGGGATGGATGCTGAATGCAATGCAGGAACCATGACCACCTTTACTAATCCTTTGGCACCCCCACCAGCTCACATTACAGATGGAAATCACAGAAGGATTATGACTGCAAATCAGCTCTACTCGGTTTAAGAAGCCATACACCCTCAGCAGTCTCATTTCTCTCTCTTTACCACCCTTAAATCACACCCACCCCCATCTGAAGTTAGTGCTCTAAAAGGAGAGATCTCACCAACCCAGCGTGTCAGCATGGGAACAATTAGCAGGCAGGTGCAGAAAATTGCTCTTTTCATAATGAAGGATATTTATACATTCCTCCTCATAGAAATGGACATGCTGTCTCTTTGTTACCTTGGCTCAATATTCAAGGCTCCTTCTCTTTCCACTTTTCACCTTCTTTCTTTTTACCATTCATAAAACACAAACACCCATAACTCAGAGCCACAAATATGAACATAAAAGCTGTTACTGCAAAATCTGACGTCCACTCAGATGTCAGTTCAAACTGAGACATCCGTGACTCTCGATCCAATTACATTAATCAACCATAGAAAATCCACACTGAAAGTTGATGAAGAATCTCGCATGATTGTAAATGAAGTTGGTTGTGGCTGTCACTATCCGTCTAATGAAATAATCTTGTTGAACTAACCCTCTGACCATGGTCATGACAGACATAATTATTTTTTCCAGTAAATATTGTTTTACTCTTCACGTCATCTTACACTCTTACAGGTATGGAGATTATCCTTTAAAATGGGGCGCTCACTTTTTTCTACACATTTCTGCCTGTAAAAGCCAGGGGGAAGGATCAAGTCAAAGCTGGTGACAAGGAAGATGTGAGTATTCCACCATGATTCCAAAACAGTGCACAGACTTTGCTAAAGACACTGAAGGTCACCAAGCACTCTTAAAGGATCACTTATTGAAAACAGCGTGGCATGATTCTGCAATGATCAGACAACTTCATAACAGCTCTCACTTTGTGCCGCAAGTTTAATTCAGTCCTCAAGGTCAAAGAGGTCAGTGGAGAAAGTGTTGCTCATCTTAACTGACTAGCAGCCTCATGCTGCTATGCCCTGCTCAGCTCTAAACACAGAGCGCTACTGCTCTCTACTGACTTTACTGACAGCTGCATGCCACTTACTGGATGCTTTCTTATTGAGATTTACTTTGTCTCTGATAAAAAAAAAAAAAACTTAATAAAAAGAGGAGTGGAAAACATGTTGGCACTGTGATTCACAGGAAAGTTTGGGGGATCTTTTTCCCCAAGCTTGTAACATGGTGTGCTGAGGATATGATCACATCCCTCCATAGCCTATATCATGATGGATGTAATCCCCAGTGAACTGAGCAGGGCCTTATTATTATACGATACACATCTCTATCCTCACAGTAAATAGCTTTCTGATTGCAAACCATCGCTGAAGCCCCCAGAGATATCCCCTTCTCAGACAACTGCCTATCTCCTGCAGGATTTATGTCTGACAGGCAGTTGGTAAATAACCCTATCAGCACTTAAAGGATCATTTAGCTTGAGGAGTGTGTAATGGTATTTATATAATCACTATCTTTGCTTCTCACACTGAACAATGAAAAGCCCTATTTAAGTATTATCACGACTGCCTGTGGCATGTATATTTTGCTGTCTCCATCTGGTGGTATCTGGTGATATTACATGACTTTTTTTAGTCTTTTTATATGAATTAAGGCAAGCAAACACTCTAAATTCTTTGTATTATTAACACATAGTGCTTCCTACTGATGTGCTGTTCACCTAAAGGTTTTACACTGTTTAACTGTCAAATAACCTTCCCTTCATCTTCACAACCAGAACCCAGTAAGACATGGCCAGGGGGCAGAAAAAAAATCACTCAAATCCCATAAAATAAACAAAACAAGCTGGGGAGATGTTTTTGACACAGTACCATTAAATTTGACATAGTTCAGATGTTGCAAGAACTATGATGAAAAACTCAAGTTCATGTGTGACTTGAAAAATAAAAATATCTGATGTAATTTAATGCAATAGGAGTCATACAATAGATATTTTCCTTAAACCTGTCATATTTGTCGAAACTCTGTGTGTGTGTGTGTGTGTGTGTGTGTGTGTGTGTGTGTGTGTGTGTGTGTGTGTGTGTGTGTGTGTGTGTGTGGGTGCACGCGCTCATGTGGCTCCCATAGCATTTTAATGTGATGAAAAACATAATGTCTTCAGAAAAAATTACAAACTGGTTACAGAAAAGAGAAAAATACGTTACTAATTTTGGGTTCCACTGATTTTAATCTTGAATGTGCCTTAGGTAAAATCAATAACTTTCATAAGGAACCAGGGCTGATTTGGGAACTGCTGAAAATGAGTTCAGACACACTTGTTTGTGCATCAAAACATAATATAATGGTGTTATTTCAAGCACAATAGTCTGGACATCCATTACACACTATAAGTGTCTATCTACTGCTGACAGCTTTCAGAGTCCCTGATGCTCAAGTGTCTGGAAGCTTTTCTTCTTCTTTTGATGGACTGGGTCTTTACAGCCCACTCCACATTCTCCTATCTGCCATATGGTGTTCTGGTACATGAAAAGAGCACACTCAAGCACTATATTTTCAGCCTGTCATACATGAAGCAAAAACCTGTGGATGGCCCACAGAAATGTATTCTTTAAAAGATTGATTAAGCACTATGAAAGTTTTCTAAATGGCTTTACCACTAATGAGCAAGAAACACATTGCATCCCAAGGTGACAAAAATGAAAAAACACATTTGTGCAAAAGGAAACTGAAGTCTGCGCAGCTAAAAGAAGAATTTATTTAAGTATAATGTAGATTCTCCAGTAAAAGTCATGCAATTAAAATAAATTATTCACTACTGTGCAAAAGTCTTGGTCCACCCCTTATTTCATCATATTTTACTAGGAAAATTGTAAATAGGTGCAAAGATTTATTGAAAAATGTGCAAACATAAATGGAAATATAGTACATTAAGCAAAAACTGGTTTTGGTACAGTTCTAACCAGCTTGGAAGTCGGTAGTCAGTATTTGGTGATACAACAAACAACACAGCCAGAACTTTCTTAGATGAGCTTCCTTGTAATTTCTTTAAGTAGTCTTCAGGCATAATGCTCCAGGCTTCTTGAATGACATTCCAAAGCTTTGGATGATGACTGCCTTTTGTTTGGTTTCCTGTCAAGATGATCCCACATTGTTTCAACAGTGTTGAGGTTCAGGCTCTAGGGAGGCCAGTCCATGACTGATGGTGTTCCATTGCATGTTTTTCTATCCAGGTAGGCTTTTACTGCATTGGCAGTGTGTTTAGGATCATTGTCATGCTGAAAAATTAAGTCTTTGCCAATCAGATGCATGATATTTCATGATTAACCAAAATCTGACAGTAATTTTCTGTGTTCATAATTCCATCCATTTGGAAAAGATCTCCAACGCTACTGGTTGAAATGCTGCCCCAAATCATGACAGAGCCTCCGCTGTGTCTTACAGATGGCTGTAGACACTACCTGTTGTACCCCATGTCTGAGCTCCTCTATGCATACTGATGATGATTTTAACCAAATATTTCACAGTTGGATCAGTCCATAAGACCTGTTGCCACTGATTTACAGTCTACTTCTTACATAATTTGGCATACCTCAGCCTTTTCTCCCTGTTTTCCTTACTTGAGAATGGCTTCTTGACAGCCACCCTTCCAGTGAGATAATCTCTGATGAGGCATCTCTCAGGTCCTCTGTCAATTGTTTGCTAGATTTTTTTCCTGCTGTAGATTTTTTGTTTTCCATTGGTCCAGTTTCCTTGGACTTTTTTTTAAAGAAAACTCTGCGTGACAGGCTGAGATATGATAATCTGTTGCTGACAGTTCTTTGGAAATCACCTTGTTGGTGCAAAAACACTATCTCATGCCTGTCAAACTGTGTTATTGCTGGCATTTTTTTAGAGGCTCAATAAAGAAGTGGGAACAAATAATGGGTTTTTGCAACAGGCTGTTGGTAACAAAGTGCATAAAGATATTTAAAATTGGTTCTGAAGTTGTCTGTTATGTATGGGCACAACACTGGTTAATGCTTTTTATGCTTGACTGATTCATACCTCAGTGTTAA
Source organism: Etroplus canarensis (assembly GCA_015106775.1). Taxonomy (NCBI): domain Eukaryota; kingdom Metazoa; phylum Chordata; class Actinopteri; order Cichliformes; family Cichlidae; genus Etroplus; species Etroplus canarensis. Next base: position 20,533 of record VUQH01020834.1, on the reverse strand, counting down.
GTGTCTTAGCAAAACTTAAATAAAATACTGTGAAAATGGTCAGGTATGAGGACTGGATGTAAATGAGTGAAAAAGCAGTCAATTCCCAAAGAAAAACTTTGAAAGACCTTCAGAAAGCCTGGAGAACTGGTGCTCAAGACTGCTTTTAAAATTTGAAATAAAACCTTTCTCCTCTGAAAGGAAATATAAAGAAATGAGGGATAGCTCAAGACTTTTGCACACTACAGCTTTATTTATTTTAAGAGATAATCATGTGTATTGTAAGTAAATCATATTTTAAACATTTTTGCGATGAATTTATACATGCAGGTGTAAAGAAGTAGCTAATATTACCATAAAACTATTCTGAACAAGTGTTACTTTCAGTTACTGCCCTTATCTTTCTCAGAAACACAAGTACCGAATTAAATACAGACAAAAGCAGCAAAACACATTATCACATAAAGGCACTCTGTAAGTGTGCTCCTGAGTTAATGATGTGTTATTAGTCGAAAATCAACCTTTTAATGGAGTAAAAAAAATGTTTTGGCACTATTTCAGTGTGGCCCTCAGGAGCAGTAGGAAGAGACTCAGCCCACCTGTATAAAGTAGAAATAAAAGCAAGCCACGTTTTATCACGTAGCAAAGTAAAAATAAAATAAAATAAAATTTAAAAAAAACTTTTCGTGAGACACGTGACCTCCGAAAGGGATCCGGTAACACTTATGATCACTGGTGCAGGTTTGACTCTACACCTCATTAGTCACCCTGCTGAGAATTTGTTTCAGGCATCGTGACGTTTCCTTTCTCTTCAATGAGGAAGAATGAGGGTCCTCTCGCGATGACAGGGGTGACCACTCAAGTGTATTGTACCTAAATTAAAAGGTCTAAGACCTTAATAGTGCTACTGTAAGGAAAAGAAAGAAGTCTTCTCTCATTATTGTCCTTCTCGGAGTTCATCAATTAGCCCCCTTTTGCCACAGATAGCATTGACTTAATGAACCGTTACTTTAACTAGAATATTACTTCCATTTTCCCAAATTAATGAGGCCGCTAATTGTCCTAATTTGCGTTTGAAACCCGGGCATTAAGATTTCTCTCTTTGCTCTCTAGAACCACCTCCGTAGCTTCGGGTGTGAGAGGATAATTACAGAGCAGACTGCTCCTAATATCAAGAGGTTCACTGTTCCTGGTGCACGATTGTGTTAGAAAATATGAAACAGGCTTTTGTTACGAAATTAGCGAGTCTTTAATTAAAACGCAAGGCAAAAACGATGGCTCACTTTATAGACACTCAGCCCCAGTGAGGCTTTGAGGAATAAGTCCTGTGCAAGAGTTTACTCATGTTAAGGTGGAAAGGATTCAATAAGTGGGCACAATATATATATATATTTACTTTTTTTTCAGGTAACCTATCCTTGAGCTATTCATAATTTCTATTTCTATACAGAAATCAGAGCAAAAATATAGCCACGTGCAAAATGGAGTGGGATGTGTTGTTCAGCAGGACATTTAAAGAGCCTTTTAAAAAGTGCTGTGTTAATTAAAGATTGCTTCCATCCACAGTTTCCCAACAGTAATATCTGATAAGGTAATGGCATCTCCAGTGTTAGGACTACTTACTAGAAATGTAAACATTTAAACTATGGTATTTTATGATGCTTTACTGTCATTAATTCCATAATTAGCCTATGGGGAAAACAAAAATCAGGTGCTTAGAGCCAGTTAAACAGCAGAGAAGGGAAGCTGAAGTGACACAAGTCGACTTTGCTGTTGGTTTTCTGGTTGAGTTTAGGTTTGAATGAGCAAGAGTCAGTAGTAAGCCTTAGAAGTGATGCCTGGTTGCATCATCAGTGTCATTATATAGCACTAAACACATCTGGAATACCTTTGTAGACCCACATTTCCCCAAACCAAACATTCTGGGCTTCTATCTACGGCAACCTGAACTGGAAAAATCATGGATAATATGAGACAAATATGGTGCGGTCAATAATGAAAGAATTTTTATTATGTAAAATTTTGCATAGAATAAAACCTGTAAAGCCCATCCTGGAGTATTAATTATTCATGGAATTTTTGTTGTCTGAACAAAGAAACTATTTCTCATTTACTTTTTTAACGTATATATTTCAAAATTTTCTGGACTGATGTGCAAAACTTTTTGATGACAAAAACAAGTCAAATGGATATTTAATTTATTTTGTGAACATTTCAATGGACCAGATTTGCTTTTTAACCCAACCTTTGGTTATTTGTGGAAAATTCAATGTGCACTTTCAAAAAGGATGTGAAAATTATGTAGGTGTGAATACTTAAGGACAACAAATGCTGTGTTAATTTTAACAAATGATGTTCTAAAATAACTCACTTGTTAAGTTCAATTCAGGAACAGTGTTAAAATAACACATGTTAATTTTAACCATGTGAAAATGTTAAAATTAACACGTGTTGACTTTAACTAGACATGCTGCTGATCTGGTGGAAAAAAAACATGTGTTATTTTCCAGTAGATCTTAAAAGTGTGCATAAAATGGACCAATCGAAACCAAACTTTGCTATTTTTCTAACTTCTTTATTTAGCTGCTCCCATTAGAGGTTGCCACAGTGGATCATTTGCCTCCATCTCACCCTGTCCTTTGCATCTTCTTCTGTCACACCAGCCCTCTCCATGTCCTCCTTCAATACATCCATGAACTTTCTGTGTGGCCTTCCTCTTGTCCTCCTGCCTGGTTGCTCAGCCAGCTCTCTCCCTTTACCAGTCAGTCCCTACATTTAAAGTCCCTACTCTCACCTCCACCCTCCTACCTTTCCTTCTCTACCTTCCACCTCTCCTCCTCCTTTGTCTTCGGCCAACAGTAGCATACTTTCCACCAGCACCCTGTTCGCTAAGAGCACCAGGGTGGTCGTTATTAACCTGGACCTCAACTGATCCAGTAATTGCATTATGAATCTGCATATTTGATTTGGAAACAAGTTTACACTGGATGCCCTTCCTGATGAAACCTTTGGCTTGAAAATTGAAAAGTTTTGGGACAATAACACATTTTTATGAAATTTTTTGAAGTGCAGACTTTGAGCTTTAAAAAAATGCATTGCATTAACAATTTAGGAATTACAGCCATTTCTATACATAGTCCCCCATTTTCAGAGGCTCAGGGGTAATAGGGCAAACTGACATAATTTTAAATATAAGGATCGTTTTTTCAAATCTTGGATGAATTGCAGTCGATGACTGTCTGAAGTCAAATGCTTTGCATCCTCTCTTAAGATGCTCTGCCAGGCTTTTACTGCAGCCACCTTCAGTTGCTGCTTGTTTGTGGGGCTCTCTGCCTTCAGTTTTGTCTTCATTAAGAGAAAAACTGTTCTATTGGGTTGAGATCAGGTGACTGACTTGGCCATTGAATAATATCCCATTTCTTTGCCTTGACAAATTCTTGGGTTGCTTTTGCAGTATGCTTTGGCTCATTATCCGTTTGCACTGTGAAGTGCTGTCCAATCAGTCACTAAGACTATGGATAAAAAATGGCTGTGTCAATTCAATATTTTTGTCAAACCCCGTAAATAAAAGCTGAAAGTCTCCACTTCAATCATATTTTGACTGTTTGATTTAAAATCCACTGTGGTGGTGTACAGAGGCATTTTTTGTGATTGTGTGTTACTGTTCCAAAACTTCTGTCACCCCCTGTTTCATTTATCTTATCTTGCACTATACAGAAATATGTTTATTCAAAATGAAAGAATATCAGTTCCTCTTTTTGTACTGTAAACCTGTTTTTATACTGTAATGTTAATGTTTATACTTGTTACCAATGAAGTTTTAAAAAAATCACTGTGGCAACATGATGCAGCTACAGTTGTCTGTGCCTTACTGGTTGCCAAGTTAGTAACAACCATATTGGCCATAAAGTGAGTTGTGAAATTGCTGAGGCATTTTGTGCAGAGCACCTTGAAAATAGTTTTGCATGATTTGAAATAGGTGTTTTCTATTGGATATGTTTAGTTGCTGTAGGAAACTGTTATTTCTTTTATTTATTTAGTCAGGGTCATTACATCAATTGTTTGCTTCCACTTTCTCGCCTCCTTTGTAGGAGGCTATCATTTATCCACAGTGATGTACAGTGACCCAACTATACTCAAGTACACACTCGAGCAAAGTTAAAGAGGCCCCCTCCTCGCCTGTCTCTTGCAGAAGGTCACTAGAAGTTGACCTTAGAAATGTTCCTCACACCTCCTCGGCCTCCGCTGCCACTCCCCCGCTCAGACCCACACCAGATGGGAAGTGTAGCTGCATTTTTTTAAAGCCTGCATGCAGGGTTACGGGCTGTTGCGCTGGCATTGGGGCTGAAGGAATGAAATATTCATGTAGCCCCCCAAAAAAATAAAAATGAATGGACACCCCGGGACGAAGAACGTGCCGATTTATTCAACTAAGACCAGGCCTCATTAAACTGCTGGCGGCGAGGCAGGTCACGGTGATTTTCTTCACCAGCACTCGACCCCGACTGAGAGAGATCACTGAATGCAAAATTTGTCCCAGTCACCCTTTACTACAACATCTTAGATCTCTCAGTGGACAGGTCTGCTGCTGGTGCTGAGGTTGTTTCTCCTCCCTAATTGATGCCCTAATGAATGATTAGCTCTCATGTCAGAGCAGCCATTTGGAGTCAAAGCTCAGTTGTCACTGTGGGCAGCATATGGGAGACGTGGGTGACACCACCTCAGAGGTGTGCAGCTTGTGTGGGGTGCCAAGGGACACCAGCTGATAGGCACAGGGCAGGGGCCACGTGACCCCAACCAAAATTTGTAGGCCAATTCATCTTCTTCCTTCAGGTTCCAGTTTGAAAGGAGAATCTTAATCTTGTCACAGCAACAACGACAATAAACAACAATAAATGATAAGCGTGGAGGGGTTTGCTTTATGCTCGTTTTCTCTCTTGCCTCTCATGATTCATGAATCGCCTTCAGACAACTTATCAGTTATCGCGGCTCCGCTGTAGGTGTGTCCCAAAGCCTGGTCTCCCACCTGTTCTTTTTATTATCCCCTCCGCAAATAATCCGCGAAAGACTGGCCACCTTTTACTGTTTGTTTGAGAACAAACTTGCACGTTTATTTTTTTATTTTCCACGGCGCATCTCTCAGCGGTCAGAGCCAATCAGGAGTCAGTTACTGTGCTCATGAGAAAGAGGTAGAGATGTGTTTTCCATGGAATGGGAGCACTGGAGGAGGAGGATGATGATGAACACAGACAATTTATTGAAATATATCCACTTAGATTCCTTCCTGTAGTGATGTGGCAGGCTCATTATGTAATTATACAGACACGGGAAACTTTTCCATAAAAGCACGCATGTTTATTATCATCACATACAGTAAAACTTTATCACATATTCATGGTGGATGCGTTTTCATTCATTAGATCAAACACAGACAGGCTATTCCACGCTCTTAAATGATTAATACGTTGGGCTTCCCTTCTGCTTGAGGATAACAAGGTCGTGATTGAGTTACAATGCACAATAGGAGAAAAAGTCGAGCTTTGTCTAATTGTTCTTTGGCAGGCAGGGGTCAGAGGGGACTGTGCGATTGGCTGCCGCCTCCTGAGGCTACAGGGCTGTCAGAGCTGTTTGAGGGCTGGGAGTGACACCAAGGTGACTGAGGGGAGGCTGTATAAATTGTTGGCGCAGGGCAAACCACTCCAGAGAGACGAGGGCATCAGCCAAAGTTAAAGTGCGACCTTTATCCTGTCGTGCACTGCAGTGATGGCTGCAAAAGCAGAACTTTCAGGCTGGCCGGAGTACCCAGAGGACCTGACCCTGCTGCAGCAGCACAACCTGGCCCACATCAGCTCCAAATCCTGGATTTCATCTACTTCCATCCGTGCGCTCTCAATTAGGGACGCGCACGCTGCGGCGGAGGCAGGCGTCCCACGAGAGAAACGTGTGCCAGTGAGTGAACTCCCTGAGTGTGTTACTACTGCAGGCATCACGGAGACAGACCCTGTGAAGGCACCAGATGGAGGTAAGACGAGTCACTTCGGCCCTCAGAGACACAGGCGCGTCGCAGCCAACGCCAGGGAGAGGAGGAGGATGCACGGTCTCAACAAAGCGTTCGACGAGCTCAGGAGCGTCATCCCCTCCCTGGAAAACGAGAAGAAGTTATCCAAATATGATACCCTCCAAATGGCACAGATTTACATCACCGAGCTGTCTGAGCTGCTGGCCGGCGTGGTTCATCCCGAGTGCAGGAGTCCTCGTCCAGGCTCTGCAGACAAGACCCCCAGGAGGAGCCTGATTCAGTCTCTTCGGCCAGCAGCCACTGCACAGTCCCCGAACCCTCTGACCGGAGAGCGCCGAGACCCCTCCGCCTCCATTGGTCATCTGATTTTGCTCGGACCTACATCTGACTTGCAGTCAAATAAAGCAGGGACTTCTTCCAGCAGCAGTGATGGAGAGTCTTCACACCACAGTGATACAGAGGAGGGTCAAAATGGGAGACTGTAGCAGAGAGAAATCACTACTGACTTCTGACTTGTTTCCAGATGTTTGTTTGGCAGTAGACAACAGCTGATAATATGAGACAGCCTTACTGCATATTCTCCTGTCTTTATCAATAGGGCACATGTTGCAGTGCCTGTAAAAAGTACAGAAAAAACTAAGAAACGCCTGCTAACATACTGACTTATTTTCCAAGTGAGGCTATAATGGACTCTTATAGGCCCTTTTATGCACTTTATTTGTCCTGAACCATTATTACACACATTTCCAGTTTCAGTAGTGACATAAGTCTAATTAAAAAACAGGTATTTTTATTTATGTACAGCTAAGGGTATTTTTATGATGGCTGTTTTAGTAAAATAAAGATATACTTAAGGTATGAATGTGCTTTTTAAGTTATTTTTGTATACATGCTGTCAACAATATATACAGTATTTACACCATAATACAACCTGGGTTATCTTTTCTACTCTGCTTATAGCTGATGGTTTATAGGTGACAAAACCCCCTCCATTAAAGAAAGCAAGCTTATTCCAAAGATAATGGTAGCTCGTTGTAACAAGGTAACATTGTTTTTTCTCTCCTGAGTGTTTGAAAATGAAACAATCTGGGTGAATGTTTATCCAACTTTTTAGCTGATGTCACATTAAAAATATTTGCCCAACATTCCAGCAGTAAAAAAGAAAACAAAATGAATCTTATTTTTGCAATGTCATTCACAGAGAAAATGTATTCCAGGTGCATCTTTCATATAAAAAGCTACACAAAATCAAAAATAACATTCAAACGTTTGCAAGCCAAAATGCTCAACTGCATGTTCCCAATGGAGCAGATTTTATAGAAGCGAAGAAGCTAATTATGCTTTATGACAATTTATCAGAGATAAAATTGTTCTGTCTAGTCTGTCTGTTAACTAATAGCCTACTCAGAAAATGTGAGGTTGCCTGCTCCATAGGGAAGAGGAGGCTGGAACTTTGCCAAGTCCTTAGAAATGATTTCTGCCAGCCTCTGTTTAAAACTGCCAGGCTCCTCTCTAGGGGCAGCAAGAGCAGAGGAGCCGCTGGCCTCCTCATTCTCATACATGTCATCTTCATCTTCATCAAGGTGTGCCTGTGTATTGTATCCTGGCTGGATATAGTTATTCACAGGGAGCTGATGCTGGTTTTGGGGTCTGGGTAGGGTATAGGGAACATGTACGGGAGAAAGTGGAGGTACAGGAGGAACAGGAGGAACAGGAGGAGATAAGAGAGAGAAGGAAGGTTGAAGCTGAAGATTTGACACAGAATCACCCTTTCTCACATCTGAATAGATGTACTCTGAATCATCTACCTCAGCTTTTCTCATCAAAGGAGGTGTGGCTCTCCTCACATTGCAATAAATCCTATCCTCCACGACAGAATCCAGTTTTAAAGCCTCCAGGGAATGACACCATTCTTTCTCATCCTCATCATCAGCCTCCTCTCCTATAGCCTCCTGGCTGTCAGAGAGATGAGGCTTGACAAGAGATGGCTCCTTTCCTTTTTGTACAGGGGTGTCATAAATAGGGTAATGGTTGGCAAACTTGTCCTCTGTGTCAGCAGAAACATCTGCAAAATTGTAGATGGAAGGATCAACTACTTGGTGGAGAATAGACATGTCAGGTAATGAATTTCTGTAGGTACTGTTAGGCTGGAGTGCTGATTTCTTCTCCACTGTACAATGCTTAGATATAGCCTGAAAGATCTGGGAGCCATACTGGGTCAAAAAGATGAACACTCCTGGTCCTGACTCACAGCGACGGCCTGCTTCAATGCTGAATCCCCCCTACAATCACACCGAACAATGCACATGTTAATAATATATGTTGTTTTAATCAGAATCAGAATAGGAGGGAAAAAAAACAAAAAAATAAACTTCAATTTTTTGCAGAATAAACAAATGAGTTGCAGCATGTTAATTAGTGGAAGGCAGATTCTGCTGAATAAAACTGGAATAGTTGTTTTTCTCTGTTTCTAGGTGAATAAGCTGCAGGCTGTCACTTTATATTTAGAGTACAGAGTGGTAGTAGGTTTTTATTCTGACTCTTGGTATGAAAGTGCACCAGTGTGTTTTACAAAGCCATTCCTTTAAGAAAACTGCAATAATCTCATTTGAGTACTTTACCTCAACCTGTCCAAATTTGCGTAAGAGCTTGTATGGCCAGTGGTAGATGATGGAACCAGTTCTCAAGCCTAGAAGCATTACAGCATCTTTCTCTACAGAGACCCGGTACTCCCCATCCAAATTGCACCTCTTGGATGCGTCTGTGTCGTGGATTGTCACTTGGTACTGGTTTGGAGGAAGAATCAGCTCTAAACATAAGAAAACATCACAGCACAGTGGGGTTAGTGTGCTGTAACTGCACATGAATGATTTTCCATAAGAGGCCTGGGCAGCAAAAGAAATAAATGTACAGCACATACAATTTCATTTTGGAAAAAAGGATGATTTAAAATTGCTTGCCTTCTACTAATCTCTCCGTGTGACTGGCTTGCCTGGATTGTTGAGAAGTGTAATCCATTAGAAAATAAAGAGAAATGCATTTGTATAAGCCAGAGCTTGCTGACGCTAATACATTCTGGCTTTCATGTTTGAATAAATTAGTGGCTGTAGTGCCTGCTCACATATACAGTACCAAACATTTCTGCTGATGTTTTGAATTTATGATGCAATGGAATATTCTTGCTCATACATCCATCCATTTTCATAGCCACTTAAAATATTTACTTATTATTAAAATATATTCACATATGCACTTTGATGGGCAGCTTACAAGTAATAATCTAATTACTAGCTGTTATATCCTTTGGTTGGGAAAACATTATACTCACCCAGTTAACTGCTGATGTAAGCTCAGAGATTTTGCTACAGTGTTTGATACACCAAGAAACACAATTGGTCAGACCATCTGACAAATTGTTGAAAATAAAGGCAATAATTAAGCCAGATATCTATAACCCATTGTTTGAAGGTAAAATCTATATGTGCACACAGCAATTCAACATTGGTCACGGTAGGCTAAAGTCAAAACAGGAAGTTGGTCTTTTGCTGTGGTTATGCTTACAATGAGCAGTTGTGTTTCTTAATCGTCTAACGTCTGTTAATATACCTTTCTTAAAACAGAATAAACTGGTACAACTTGTTTAGCCGTGAAAGTCATCTGAAACCTTTGTGTTTTACTGAAATTTTGCATTACCATACAATAAGCATGACTCATTCTTTATCTAGTTTAATAAAACTCTGTTAAAGAATAACGGCTGTCCATATTTATTGCTAAAGAGCAAGTCAAAGTTTTTTCAAACTCTAGGCAGTCCAGTGAAAAACTAAGTTCATTCTTACTGCTTGCAAGAGATTAAGGAGCAGCCAAGTGCTGGTAAGCCAATGCATTTGATTAATTGATCATCCGCCAGTGTGACTAATGCTATGAAAACAGAAGTTTTGGAAATTTGCTAGTCTGGAGCATTCAGGTGCCACCATCTTCCCAAGAGTGTACAATCCCAGCAAATTCACCCATAGGTCAGATCATGCAATGCTCAACGAAACTGCAAAAACTCAAAAGCTGCATCTCTACAGGCCTCAGTCAGCATGTTAAACGTTAAAGTTCTTGACTGTACAATTAGAGAAAGATTGAACAAGTATTGCTTGTCTGAAGGGCTGACCATGAACTCCTCTGTATATCACAGCATTCTTAAGTCAAATGTGAGGCCATCTGTCTGACAGCTATAGCTTGTTCAAAACTGGGTCATGCAGCAGGCCAATGATCTCAAGCACACCAGCGACTTTACATCAGAATGGTTGAAAGAGAAAAGAATCAAGGTGTTTCAGTAGCCAAGTCAGAGTCCAGACCTGAAATGCTGTGACGGGACGTCAAGAGGGTTGTGCATAAATGAATGCCTTTCAAACGTCAATCAACAGATGCAAAGTGGTAATGAACAGTGGGACAAATTTCAACCACAGTGATGATACAGATTGATAAAGTCCTATGCAAAGCCACTACTTCAAGTCATGGCTGCTAAAGATGCTTTGACTAACTGTTAAATGATGAGGTGCACAGAGTTTTTTCACAACTGCACAGAGTTCTAAAAACAATTTTTAGCTTTCAGTTGCCATGTGGTTAGATTTAGAAATGATAATTTCAGTTAAATAGACCCTATTGCAACATTAACTTTGAGTTAGAAATGCCTTCAATTCAATTCAGACAATGTGTTTCTGTGTGCAAATAGTGAGACTACAGTTACCTGAGTGTGTCTACCTGCCATGCCATATACATGTGTATGTGTAAATAGTCACACTGGCTGTTACAACCTAGGTGTGAATAGCATCTGCCAAGGAAATATTAGTAAAACAAAATCTAAAATAATCCATCTTCAGTGAAAGGAAAATTACACTAAAACTCCCCCCTTTCTTACCTCTTCTTTTAGGATAAATTTTCCCTTAGCAATGACACCACACACCCAGATTCAGCAATTCAGTTGTTCAGTACAATAATGTAGGAGAACTGGATATACAATAGAAATTGCATCCAACTTCTTATTTGTTTTTGATTCTGCTGCATTACCGCTTTTCCAAGATGAGTAAAGGGCGTTGTCCTCCATGGCCAAGCTATTTCCTTCCTCAAAATCCCCCTTGTCTGGTCCTCCAGGATCCTTCTGTAAACAGTGATATAGTAAACATTACATGGAGTGTACAACTCCCTCTTATCACCTTTTTTATGACTTTAAAGTAGTAAGATGCAAGAAGGTACACTGCTTGTGCAAGCACAAGAATTAGAGAAGTAAAGACACAGAAGTTACAGATACTGTATGAACTTCCTTATTATGCTATCTGTCTCTGGATATGGGACAGGTGTATCCTTACAGACCTTTCAAAAATTAAAAGACAACCCTGAAATAATAGGAGACGGCATAGTTGCACTGGTCAAGCTGGGAGGTATGTGATACCTGGAAGGCTAGAAGACAGAGGGCATTCAGCCATTCCTGGCTTGATGTGGAGGCTAAGACATAGGTGCACTGTGTGGTGTTTAGATAGAAAGCTGTGCACCCAGCAGGGCAAGACTCCTTTCGTGCAGGTGTGACACTGAGGCAGTCAATTAGACGCAAAACTTTTCTTTCAGATGTTTTCTGCCGACCAGCCTTCTTCTGCTCAGTAATAGAACTGCTGTCACCCATAGCACAGAACTCCAACCGGCCCACCCCCGAAGAGCTGGGTTTAAAAAGTACCATCCATATTTTCCTCCATGTTTTCTGTTAGAGTGAAAAAAAGAAGATTGTTAACAGGGAATTTTCTCTATGTTACATCCATCTTACGACTCTAATCTGTGTTTAGACTAAATACTGTGCCCTGGTGTTTGGAATTTGTCCCCACTTAGAAGAAAGACAATACATAACAAAGAAGTGAGGCACATTTTTGTTGCCACACAGATGCACACAGCTCTACATCATTCTGCATTCAGTAATGATGATTGTTGAATTTAACAAAAGTGAGAATTCCACTTATTACCTTACGGACTCCCTAGAGTGCACTACATTTCTAGCTTGGTCTTAAATTTTTGATAGTGAATTTAATCTTTAAGTGCACTTTTAGAGCTCAACTGCGAAAGCTATATGCAGGCTTTCCTTTACTCACAATGAAAAACAATATTGCTACAGTCTTTTAACTGGATCATTGCAAGTTACAGAACAGTATAATTTGTGTGTCTGTGTGTGTTTAGCCTTTCTACTAGTTTTACGTTGATTTCAGATCTTTTATTATGCTCATCGTTCTTAGTAAGGTAGACTGAAGCAATTGTAACATTTTTCTTCTTAACTCACAAACAACTTGAAATACACTAGTCATCTTTTGATAAAAGGAACATACACCAATCAGGCATAACATTATGGTCACCTGCCTAATATCATGCTGGTCCCCTTTTTGCTGCCCCATGTGCGTTAATAAGTCTTGGTCGCCCATGACCCTGTCACTAGTTCACCACCATTCCTTCCTTGGACCAGTTTTGACAGATACTGACCACTGCAGATATGGAACACCCTAAAAGAGCTGCATATTTAGACATGCCCAGCTATCGCAATTTGGCCATGGTCCGACTCATTTAAATCTTCACACTCGCCCATTTTTCCTGTGTCTAACACATCAACACTGAGGACAAACTGTTCACTTGGTGCCCAATATAACCCACCCACTAACAGGTGCCATGATGAAGAGATATTCAGTGTTATTCACTTCACCTGTCAGTGGTCATAATGTTATGCCTGATCAGTGTACATATATATAATCATTTTAAAGCAAAAAGTCAGATTAGAATCTGTGTGTCTCCAACAGAAGCAATTTTGAAAGTAATCACATTACAGTAGTAGTATCTAATAATGTAACTTAAAAATGTCTTGATGCATGCTCAATCATCCAGGTAAGTAAAGCTTCCAAAGTTGATTCTGTTCATCTGGACGTAAAGACCTGCAGTCAGTTGAGACTGAAGAAGTCACTTGGATGAGTGATGAAACGTTTCTCCCACGGAAACTTTACGTCCAGATGAACAGAATCAACTTTGGAAGCGTAACTTAAAAATGTTTATACTTTCAAATTTGTTTAGGTGTAAGGTATCGTAGACTATGCATTCAAAGCAAAAACAAAATCCTATTTTTCCAGAAAATATGTTAACTATTTAGTTGGTAACTGGATTTTAATCCTTTAAATTGAGTTAAAAATACATTTTACTCAAACACATTGGTCTGACGAGCCAATAACCATTTTTAACCTAACTTTTGTGGGTATAGACAACAGATAGTAACAGATGTCACAATATTACTGGGTTAAATAACAATAATAGTATAATAATGCAAAAAGATCAGGCAAAACATATTTATATATTCATTTCATAGGAACAGAAGAATCACCTCCTTAGGTTTCCTGAGTTTTGAAACAAATACTTTAAATCTATTATATGTACAAACTGAGAGTTCCTGCACATTTTCTGTTAATATATAGGCTAATGTTGTTTTTAGACATACCTTCATACAAAATATGTATTTTCATTTTTAGATGTCATTCATTCTTGTAGTAACACCTATATTAGTATGGGCTGTCCATGATAATTCTAAAAAAGATAACCCAGAGATAAAATTGTTGTAAGTTTAAATTATTAGTCATCTAAAATTCAGGGAGCAGAAGAAAAATACTGTACTTTCAAAAACTAATTATCTCAAAGTCAGCTTTGTCCTTAAGAATTTCTGCAGAGGTAAGGTAACCCTGTACTTCTTCCCTAGACAGAGACAGTCCTACTGAGCATGTGCAGAGTTGTTTTGTTCACTCTAGCTTGCTTCTGATTTGAGGGAATGAGTATAGGACAATTGCTCCATGTATTCCTTACACTAAATGCTAATTATTTGCAGCAGCTATTTTTGACAACAGACATTGAGTAGATGTGGTCCTTGGTCCAGCTCCATCACAACGTTTCTTTCACAAAAGGTGTTCCTATGGAGGAGCAAACAAGCCCTGTGCCACACTACAGTCCCATGAAGAACAAAGTACACCCTTAATGCTTCCATAAGAATTAAGAGGATAAGTAGCAGCTAGGTGCTGCTAATAAAAAAGCACCTGATTAACTGATCATCAGCCAGTGTTACCACCTCTATAAAAGCAGAAGTTTTGGCAGTTGGCTAGTGTGGCGTATTCAGGTGTGTGTTAATACAATGCCACAAGCTTTCCAGGTGTGGCCCTCCCAGCAAATTCACCCATAGGTCAGATCAAGCAATGATCAGAGAAACTGC
>VUQH01020833.1:1365-20369 GCA_015106775.1 Etroplus canarensis | reverse complement strand
TGCCTTGGGCCCCAGCAGACTCTAGAATTGCCACTGCATCCATCTTTTATATACAGTCTGTGTCACCAGTGATTCCTCGGAACTCCGACTGCTTCAGATCAGCTCAGTATCATTCCTGATGACACGTCTGTCACCAGAAATACTGACGTTTCACATATTTAACATTTCCAAGAACAGTCATGTATTAATGTGTGTGAGCAGGATCTGACCTTTGGCGGCTGATTTATTAACCAGACTATAATCAGGTTTTGAAGGTGCGCCCCCACTGTTATCAGATGTACTGTGAGTACATTCATACAGGTGCTTGGTTTAATGTCTGAACCCTGTAAATCATAATGTGCAAAAGGAAAAGAGAACATTTATGAGGTTCATAATGTACAGTAAGTTCTCTCTCTCCATGTTTCAGCCAAGTGCCTCCTGGTCATTACAGTCCTATCCAATGATTAACCGAAGCTGAGTGTGAGTGTGGAGTGCTGGGTTTGTGTTGAAACAGGTCAATCAGAAACAGTTTATTTTGGCTACAGTGAACCTGAGGAAAAGCCTGCAGCAGCAGTGAAAGTGGAGGTGACGGGCACATGAAGAGTCTTTATGGTGTGTTTTGGGAGTTTCTATTGGTCTCCTGAGGTTCAACCGTAGCAGCTGGAACAGCTGTCACAGGGCAGGTATTTACAAGCTAATTGTTCCTACTCAGACCCACAGAGCAGGCGCAGAGACTGGCACAGGTCCAGACAGAGATGTAAATCAACCTGCAGATGCTGAACACTCTCTGCGCCGGGTTGAGTTGAGTTAGCAGCAGAGGAACTACATGTGGACAGAAGGCGAGGAAAGATGGAGGGAGTCAGCTTCAGTTTCCAGAGCTGAGATAGAACACTGAAGGTGGACTTTTCTGTAAGAAAGGAGGCGATCTGTGTCCAGCAGGCAGAGATGTTCTGAGAAAGAGAGAGAGAGAGATCAGTGGATCCTGAATGGATTTTTTATGGGGAAATTCTGTAACAGCACAGATGATGGTAGAAGATTTTTTAAGCCTTATTTTGGTGAAAAGTCAGTATAATTTTAAATGAGAAGTGGCTCAGTGCATGCAACCTTTATGATCTGGTGGAATTAAAGTAGATTGAGGTAAGGCTTACAAATAACTGTCCAAATAAAGGCACAGATGTTTTTCAGTCTGAACTCTTATAGCCCTGAGCCCTTCCAGAACTTTAGTTAAGTTTGTGAAATGCAAAGCTTTGCATATTCATAGATTGGAAGTATTTTAACTTTAAAAAGTGTTAAAAATCGCATACATATACTGTAGTATTAATCAAAGCAAATCAACTTCATAAGTTTTCAGATGTTACTGCAGAGATCTTTCTGTTTTGAGTTTGCGTTGCTGCAGCAGATAAGGCATCACAACACTGCCAGGACTGTACTTTCTATCAGTGATTTTCTATAACAGTGATTTTCTATAACTATAAACATAAGTTTTCTATAAACATAAATAGAAAAACACAAATTATGAGTCAGTTATAAGTTTGGTTGTTAACATTTCTAAAAATTAAAAACCACAGTCTTCTTTGCTCCAATAGCGCAGCCTATTTTAGTTTCAATATCTAAAAGTTCCTTAAATCCATTTCTAAGAATAGTTTCCCCAAGGGGTCGCTAGAGCAAATGAATCTGCGTCGGTGCCCGTTCTGATGCTCTGTGGTGGGAGGGGTTTTTTTTCCCACTTGGAATTGAACCAGGGACCTTTTTCTTGTAAGGCAAACGTGCAAACTGCTACTCTACGGAAACATCAAAATAATAACAACCTTCAGTTGCTCCCTTGTATTTTCCCCACGGGGTCGTCACAGTGTAATAATCCACATCAATAATTTGGCAGAGGTTTTACGCCGGATGCCCTTCCTGACATAACCCTCCACGTTGAGAGGGGCTTGTTTCCCCATCCAGGAGGCATCCTGATCAGATGCCCGAACCACCTCAGCTGGGTCCTATTGATGTGGAGGAGCAGCAGGTCTGCTCTGAGCCTCTCCCACGTGACTGAGTTCCTCACCCCATCTCTAAGGGTGGGTCCAGCAACCCTGAGCAGGAAGCTCATTTCAGCCGCTTGTATTCGCAGTCTCATTCTTTCGGCCATTACCCAGACTTCATGACCATAGGTGAGGGTAGAAATGTAGATTGACAGCTTTGCCTTAGAGCTCAGCTCCCTCTTCTCCACAGCAGACCAGTTCAGCGTCCACATCACTGCAGACGCTGCTCCGATCCATCTGTCAGTCCCCCCTCCATTCTCCCCTCACTCGTGAATAAGACCCCGAGAAACTTGCGGCAGGACGTCGTCCCCAACTCATTGTTTCCTTTTTTATTTCAGTATTTTATACATAAGTTTGGTTTTGCGTTCGTGGAGTAATTTCGGTTTATTTCTTCCTTGTGTTTTGGTTCATCATTCTTGCCTCCCAAATGTTTCCACTAAATTATTGTTTTAGTCTGATCTGCTTTATCTCTGTGTTAAGTGGTTACCTTTTGAGTTTATTTTTATTTCCGTTCATGTCTTACTTTTATCTTTACTCTTCTGTTGTTTTTATCTCCCTCCTGTTCTCTATCTCCAGCTACTTCTCTGTGTGTGTATATATGGTGCTTTCCATCCACTTAAACTTCGTCTCAGCATCTGTGGACCTCCCCTGTGTTTTCCTCATGACTTCCCGAATTTGTTTTGATTCCCGTTTGGAAATTCAGCCATGGACTTGGCATGCAACGTAAATGTTTCTTTTTGTTTATACCATCCTGTCTGGGAGTCTTGTGTTTGGGTCTAACCTCTACAGATCATAATATTAATGCGTTTATATGCACAATTGGCCCCTATACTCCCAATGATCTTTATCAGGAGCACTTGTACATTTTCTTATTAATGCATTCAGCTAGTCATATAGCAGCAGTAAAATGCATAAACTCTAGCAAATTATACAGCTCAGGTGCTTCAGATACGTCCTGGACTTCAGGACAATAAGAACACGTTAGGATCCACTGCAGTGGGCACAGGTTCACTGAAACTGAACAAATTAAGACTGAAAACTGCAGGCTGGTTTGTTTCTGCTGAGGCTGTGGATGGTCCATTTAGATTCAGCAGCGTGAAGCTGCTGGTTTAATGGTGTGGGATGCTTCTTGGCACACTTTGGGGCCTCTTAATACCGAACAATTATTGTCTGAATGCCTGTCCAGATATTTTTGCTGACAGTGTCCATCCCTTTGGGGCTACAGTTTAGTATCTTCTAACGGTAAACAGACCGAGCAAGTCCAGCAGGCTTCAGAGACCTCCCCAGCCTGCAGATATGGCTCCAGTGGGACTAGAATGAGAGATTAGCAGCATGAATGTGCAGCTGACAAGTCTGCAGAAAATCTCAGGCTGTACCTGCAATACTGACAAACAATAGTCATTTAAAATGAGAACCGGCATAAAATTTTAAAAAAACATCTGATTGTCAAGTAACAATTTCTACAGAAGCCCTCAGGGTTTCTGGTGCATCCTATCAAAAACATTACCCTGCTTTCAGCCACCTGCACTGATCTGTCACCAGTGTGATACCTCGTTATTAATGGGATTTTCTGGTGTCCACTCAGCCAGAGATATTTAGCGCAATTGGTTTTGGAGATTTTCAGAAAACACAGCAGTAAACTCAGCAACATTACCACACTACCTCAGGGAAATGTACTATTCAAAGTAGACCTGAATTTACTGCTCGCCCAGCAGGGTGGATGCCGTTCTGCTGCTGTTATAGATGGGAACTCTCAGCAGCTGCTTTCTGAGTTCAGACCTCCTGCTGCTGAAGGTGGATCTGTCAAGTATTAACCAGACATAAACTTCCTCAAGAAGGGATACGGGTGGTTAGATCGTTTAGGGTCTGATTCATATTGGTGGGTAAGCTCAGCTTCTGTATGTGTGCTGGAAGACATGGCAGAGGAAAACTTGCCTGTGGTGGTATTTGTCTTTCCTTTTGATGTGGTTATAATGTGCTTCCTTTGGGTTGGATGTATTTCATAAAACGTCATTTTATTTGGGCTGTCTGTTGTTGAGTATACACAAGAGATGTCACTTTAAAAAAGTTTTATTAATGCTTACATTTCAGTACCTCAGAGTGTTTTAATAAGCTGCAGCACACTGATAGAACAAGTCACCAAGTTCAATTTTAAACACATAAATTGGTGTTAATTTTTTTTTTTTTCAGACAAAGGGGCTGCAAGACGTACTAGAGTTTTAACAATGTGAATATAAAATCTACCTTAGTGGAGATCGAGAATAAAAATATGTAGCTCGAAATGAGGAACTGGAGGGGTTGTTTTGCTTTTCTTGAGTGCAAACAAAAGTGCAACAACTCCTCTGTGTACTGTGACAAGGTGGATGAAAACACTTTGATACTCTCCATTTGCAGCCATCATATTAATGTTACAATTGTAAATGTATGAGGACAGCGGGACAGTGTTGAGGAGTGTGGTACAGTAGGTGCGACAGATTCAAGGTTCAAGGTGGGGGTGAGGTTACATTAAGGACTGGCTCTGAGCCCCTTCTTGTTTGCAGTGGTGATTGACAGGCTGACAGATGCAGTCAGTCTCCGTGGACTATGATGTTCGCAGATGACATTGTGATCTGTAAAGGGAGCAGGTGGAAAAGAGTCTAGAGCGGTGGAGGTATGCACTGGAGAGAAGAGGAATGAAAGCCAGTAGAAGCAAGACAAAGTACATGTGTCTGAATGAGAGGGAGGCAGGTGGAACAGTGAAAATGCAAGGAGTAGAGGTGGTGAAGGTGGATGAGTTTAAATACCTGGGGGTCAACCATTCAAAGCAACGGACAGAGCACAAGAGAGGTGAAGAAGAGAGTGCAGGCAGGGTGGAGTGGGTGGAGACGAGTATCAGGAGGATAGCAGCAAGAGTAAAGAGGTTCATAAGACAGCAATGACGCCTGCTATGATGTGTAGTTTGGAGACAGTGGCACTGACAAAAAGACAGATGGAGGAGATGAAGGAGAGCTGAAGATGCTGAGAATTTCGCTGGAAGTACTTCAGAGGGACAGCTCAAGCTGAGAAGTTTGAAAACAAAGTCAGAGAGGCAAGGCTGAGATGGTTTCCACATGTTCAGAAGAGGGATAGTTGATATACTGGATAAAGGTTGTTGAAGATGGAGCAGCCAGGCAGGAGGAGAAGAGGAAGACCACACAGAAGGTTCATGGGTGTTGAGAAGGAGGACATTAAGAGGATGGGTGTGATAGAAGAGGATAGGGTGAGATGGAGGCAGATGATCTGCTGTGGTGACCCTTAAAGGGAGCAGGCAAAAGAATAAGAAGATTCTGATTTTAGTGATTTTTAAATTTTGGAATAAGCTGCTAACATCTTGTGTCTTCATAGGAAAATGTTTAGTCATGCAAATGAGCTAGCTTCGAATCCCTGAGTGGTATTTTATCCTCTGATATTAACTGTAGGTCTACAGCTACAGCTAATCGTGATGTGAATTAAACATGCTGCAGGTGTATATAGTCATTTAGAGGTTCCTTCATATAAGAAGGGGTTAGGTTATGCTATCCAGATCACAGGCCTTTTGTTTTAAGTTAGTTTTGGGAGTTCTTTTCATTTATTTTGCCTCAGTTTCACATGTCAGAGATCAATATAAAAATACTCACCTTTTAGAGCTTAAAATGTCAGCTGAGTCTGCCTGTCCACAATGTTAACCACAGCTAAGGTCCATTAAGACCATCTCTGGAATCTTGTCAGTGAAACTGAAACAATGCATAGATGTAAAATGTATTTAAGCACAAGGTGTAGCAGTTCAGTGTGTCACTACTGGACAACACATTAACAGAATTACAGGTGTCTTTTATGTGTAGATTTAAGGTTGATACATTAATTTTACTCTTAAAAACCAAAACTAGCTTCATAGAGGTTTTATTTAATGTCTTTTATATGTTAAAAAATCCAACCCAGGGTCTGTTTCATCAGATACTCTTCATACATTGTGCCAAATCCCCCAAATAACCAATTACAGTGTAAGTGATATTCCGTGTTGCCAACGCTCGGTCTAATCCACATGTCAGAAAACCGGCTGCAGGATAACAAGCTACTCTTTCAGACCAAGTTACTTTTTCCATCGGGGTTTTTATTGGCTAGCATGCTCCACTGACAGACCCATAAACAGCTAATGGCCCCCATTTCTGCTAATTTTGGCCAAAGTGGAGTCTGCTGCGCTTACATGAAATTTAAGGTGAGCCTAAATGTGTAACTCTGTGTCTCTTCCACAGAGGAAAATCCATGGAGTTCAGAGGTGAGAGGAAAGACGTCATCACCCGTGTGACTGAAGCAAAGTGACAGCAGATCCATCTGAGTTGTGGTGCATCTGCTGCAAACTGATTCAGATTAAGTCTGGGAAAAGGACCAGCTTCGCTTTCACCAATCAAACCGCTTCAGTCAGCTCAGTTTGGGTCAGCAGTCCAACATTTTTCTTCTCTTCAGTTCTCCTAAAAACTCGGGGAAGTCTTTTCCCGGTCGGATCCCAGCGATGCTTCCCTTCATCCCCCATCTCCTCCTTGTCCTCCTGCTGGCCAGCCCAGCTCTCCTAACCCCATCCACCTCCAGAGAGCTACAGGTCAGGGGTGAAAGGACACCGAGGGACACTAAGCAGGACTCCATCAAGGTGATTCATTGGTTTGCTGAGATGAATGGATGGACTGATGGCAGGTCTGAAGGTCATCCGGGTTAAAACTGGGTTAGATTGGTTGGAAAGTTCAGTGTATTCATAACCTGACATCACGGTTTTTTTCTTTTGCTTTCACCTGGAAGACCTGATTCATGCATAATGCTGTTCATATCTATTTATAGATGACCACCACAGTATTTCAGGGTTGCCATGTTCTGTTTACAAAGACGAGGCTTTCTACTGGCAAGCCAAATTGTACTGACATGAACTGTAACATTTAATACGCTAACTGAGGCCTGTAGAGTCTGAGGTGTTTCTCAGTTTTCAGAGCTTTGCACGTTCTGACCTCGAGGTCAGACCTTCTCCTGGGAAGACTGGGCCAATGTGTTAACACACACCTGAATGCTCGAACAAACTTCAAACACTGTGTGTGTGTGTGTGTGTGTGTGTGTGTGTGTGTGTGTCCAAATAAAGAAAAATGGCAAAGATTTTTAATCAAGATCTAGAGGTGTCTCAAAGGAGACAGAGTGACGTCTTTTCTGTCCTGTGCTCCAGCAGGAGACTTTCACGATGGAAAAAGCAGAACGTTAAAGCCACAAGCCCCCCGCTCCATGGAATATATCTACACCGGCATCTCCAGACAAATGTGCAAATGTGAATCTGTCTGAAATCTCTCTGTTCAGTTTCAATTTCCAGTGGGCACAGACCAGCATGGTTCTGGATGCAATTGGATGAAAAGTCTGATGCAGTTCTGAGTGATGAAGAATGTAAATGGACAGGTTAAGGAATGAGATGCAGTACTCCTGTTATCTCTACAGACTAGCCGGAGATAAGGCACAAGAAAAAAAATTGAGTAAAGATTCTGATCTATTCTTTTATCCCAAAGTCAAAATTAAATCCATTTTTCCACATTTTGCCACATATCTTTCGAACTTTATCAAATGGAGAGAATCCATAGAAATTTTACTTTGGTCAAGACTCTGTCTCTTTGGCAGGCTCTGGCTGGATCTGGCAACCAAGTCATCTTTCACAAATGCACTACACACATATGTTCATCTTTTTCTTCAGCACTTATTCACCTTAGTGGTAAACACTTATCACGCTTTACGGTAATAATGAAATGATGAACCAAGAACAGACACCATGGGAGACAAAACAGCAAGTTTAGAGAACGCAGTCCTCATTTTAGGACTTGTGATGAACAGAGGGGCAGCAGGAATGTTCATCATCCAAAAAATTAAAAAAACCAAAATCCAAATCTGGTCAAACATAGGAAAATAAGCCAAGAACACAAAGGCAATTGCAACAACAACCACCTGACAAAAACTGAGGGAGAACAGGCAGACTGAGTACACACCTGAGGGAGAAGATAATAAAGCATGGGTGAACTCAAACAAGAAGGGACAGAAGGAACAAAGAAGGGAAGTAAAAACACAGAAAGCCAACTGAGGAACTAACCTTCAAAACAAATGAGGAACTAAACTGAAAGATGGACAAAGAATAACTCAGACAGACAGACAGACAGACAGACAGACAGACAGGGAGGCATAGGAGTCGGGAAAAATCATTCAGGAGCTTCTTTCGCCTGCTCCCTTTAGGGGTCGCCAAAACGGATCACCCGCCTTCATCTCACCCTATTCCCTGCATCCTCTACCCCCACAAAGCCCTCTCCATGTCCTCTTTCATTACATCCATCAACCTTCTCTGTGGTCTCCCGCTTTTCTTCCAGCCTGGTTGCTCCATCATCAACATCCTTTGTCCAATATGATGGATCTGATGGATTCATTTCTAATCCTGTCCATCCTGATCATTCCCAGCAAAAAAATCTCAGTAACTTTAACCCTGCCACCTCCAGCTCCACCTTGTGTCTTCAGAAACATTCAGCCTAAATAAATCTACGTTTGTGATTAGCCTGGATCAGACATGGCCTTCAGAGGAATGATAAATGAAACCATTTAATCCCCAAGGATGCCCAAAACTACAATGAGTTTTGATTAATAACAGTTTTGGGCTGCGAAATGTCTCTGTTATCTTTCCACTTTCACAAAATGTATGCAAGTTAGGCTGAAAAAAGAGGTTTCAGTTGAATTTAAAGCGACACTGGCTGACCTCGGTGGCATGTAACATGTCTGAGCTTGAATGATATGTGTAGCCCAGGATTTAGGATGCAGCTGTAAATGAGGCATGACTCCATGAGATAAAGTAATAAAGTACAATGGTTGGTGTTTCCACATGTTGCAGGTGGTGATCTCAGAGGGTTGTGCCACTCAGGCTGATTCATCTGATGGGAGCCAAGGAGGTAAAAAGCTGTTAGTTTGACATTGTGCAAAGAAAAACACATCAAACAACTGAAGCTTTTGTCAGTTCAGCTCACACTGCAGAATGTGTGTGATGAAGTCGCTTGTCCTCAGTGCTGTTGCTAAGCTGCTGATTTCTGTGTTTCACAGGTAAAGAAATTGACCTGGAGCCTGGTTCTCCTCTGGTCCTGACCCATAAGATCAAACTGGTTCCCTCAGGTTCAGGGTCTGGGCCTTGTGGCTGTGAGACAGACTTTGCCGCCCTGCGGGAGCGTCTGGAGAGCCTGGAGAGGGTGGTGTCAGCTCTCCGGGAGACATGTGGAGCTGACTGCTGCAGCTCAAAAGAAAGCAAAGGTAAGTCTGTATTTAAAGGTGAACTTTGTTTCAAATTTTAAGTATTTCTCCCTACAGAAAATATTTATGATTAAACGAGTAGCAAACAAGCTATGGTGGATATTTCTATTTATATATACTGTTAATGTTTACAGCTTTAAAAATTGCCTGTACACGACCATCTCAGCTCAGTTAAAGAGTTGAAGGTAAACATAGTGGACATATAAGAAGTTTTAAACCCACAAATTTCCCTGAGGAGGTGGTGGAGACCAAAAACAGAGCTGAAGTTAAGTTGTACCTTCAGGTGGTGCTGAACACGAGTCAAAATTAGGATTGGAAAAGGAGACCCAAACTTCTCACTAGTTGCTCTGGAACTGCTAACTATTGTTTCTGACCATGTCCATCCCTTTATGGCCACAGCGTACCCATCTTCTGATAGTTGCTTCCAGCAGGATAACGGACCATATCACAAAGCTCAGATCATCTCAAACTGGTTTGTTGAACATGACGGTGAGTTCACAGTACTGAAATGGCCTCCACAGTCAGCCCAAGGAGTATCTAATGAACTGGCTGGTGCAACAGAAAACTGAGCTACTTGCAGCAGAGGTGTAGACATGCAACTCAACGTGGTTTCAATCAAGTCAACTTGACTTGAACATAAAAGACAGAAAAAGGCAAAAAGCTGAGGATATTTGACTTGATTACTCAAAGATAAGAACATTCATCATTCGCCTTGGCGTCAAAAATTAGTTTATGAAATCCCCTTCTGAAACCTCGACCTGAGCGTTCTGGCTGCTCCAATCTTGGATTTCTGAAGCCAGTGAGAGGAAGATCTCACTGAGAAACTGAACAACATAAGGTAGTCAAGTCAAATTTAAAGTTAAGCACCTTTAATAACATCTGCTGACCAACGTGCTGCACAGCCAAGAGGACAGAACAATATAAGAAACATAAAACAGATAAAAAACATGAACAAGACAACATAGTAAAAAAGTTATAAGAACTCAGTCTGGTTTAAAAGCCAACAAATAAAAATATGTTTTTAAACGAGACTTAAAAGTGTCGAAGGATTGGAGCGGGAAGCACAAGGTAGGCCCGAAACCACACCTGGCTTTATAGATGTTTCATTTTAGCACACTCATTTTGTGCGTGGTTAATAATAAGCTAATGTTTTTTTCATACTTGCTTCTTTTTTAGTGCCCCTTTGAGTGTTTTAAATTTCCATATACACTTTGATGAATGGGAGAAGAAAACTCATTTCACGGGTCATGTCTACACATTTTATGATGTTAAATGACACATGAAAAGGTAATGCTGTGAGATGATATCATGCACTTTTTTAATTATACCAAGCTGGAAAAAACATAATTTTTGACTTGCAAGAGGACATAGTTCAAAATACTTAAACCAGCTGGAATGTTGGGATATTCACAGTCATGTAAGTACTTGACGTCATGTTTTCCCCCCCGAGTGCCAGAAATCTTAAAAGAAGTAAAGTGAAATAACCAAACATTTTCTGACTTTGTCAGAAAACTGCATTTTGCAAGAATCAGATCAGCGGGCATATGTTTGTAGGACCTTGGCGCTTCTGATCCAGTGGGAATCAAAATTAAAAATAAAACCTTCAGGAATCCTGAGATTTTCCGTCATGTCGATCCAAAGTCACTCGGAGTTAACTTCATCGGTTCAGAGCTGATGGTGGCCCGTGTGCAGTATTAATCCTTACCAGCCAACAATCCACTCTAAAAGCACCTAAAGCATGTTGGTGTTGTTTGCACACACAAAATCAGAATAAAATGAAGTAATCAGGTCACGCATGGATGAAAAGGTAAATATAAACCAAACTCTCAGAGAATGAGCAATAATCTTATTTATGAAAATAAACACTCAGGATGTTTTGGGAGATTTTGTGGATGTTGATCAAAGAGATGCAAGCACACAAATACAAAAACATTACAACAAGAAAAGGAAACACGAGAGAACGATGATTAATGTGAACCACAATCATCCTAATGAGTCTGAATCATGACAGCAAACACTAATCTCTGTGTGGAGCCTCACTGCTGAGTGACTTTAATGCAGAGATCAGAAGTCGAGAGTAGTATTGTTGTAAATTTTTAGCTCGTTTACAGTAATTACAGTCTAAAGTGACTCATGATGTTGTTAGTTTGCAGCCCAGCGTGAGTTCATAGCAACATATGTTCAACAAACACTGGACTGAATTAAATTTGTTAAAGAAAAAATCCCCCTTTCTGCGCTGCAGTTTTCACTTAATGCTAAATTCTTGTTTCGTGAGACCACAGCACTGCAATGAAATCTTTGACTCCACGCATCGGTAACAGTCAGCACCAAACCTACAATCTGGCACCTGATGTTAAAAATTACACACAGGAGGGCTCAGCCCAGGCTAAAGGCTCATGAGATAATGATACTTTTAAATGAAATACCCAGTTGCCTTCAGACCAGCCTTAAGTCTTTGTTTCATAGCTTCAACAAGCTGCTGGAAACATTCCCCAGAGATTTTAGTCCATATTGATATGATAGCATCACACAGTTGCTGCAGATTTGTCGGCTGCACATCCCTGTTAAGAATCTCCCATTTCACCACATCCCAAAGGTGCTCTGTTGGACTGAGGTATGGTGACTGCGGTGAACTGGCTGTTGTGTTGAGCCTTGTGGCATAGCAAGTTATTCTGCTGGAAGCAGCCATTAGAAGATGGGAACACTGTGGTCATAAAAGGATGGAGTCAGTCAGGAAAAATACTCAGGTAGCCTGTAGTATTTTAATGATGCTTAGTTGGTACTAAGGTCCTAAAGTGCGCCACACTATTTCACTACCAACCATTGAACCAAATTCCGACCCTACCATCCGAATGTAACTGCAGAAATCGAGACTCATCGGATCAGGCGACGTAGTTCCAGTTGTCCAGTTTTGGTGAGCCTGTCTGAATTCTAGCCTCAGTTTCCAGTTTCTTAGCATACAGGAGTGGCACTTGGTGTGGTCTTCTGCTGCTGTAGTCCATCTGCTTCAAGGTTCAATGTGTTGTAGGTTCAGAGATGCTCTTACCTTGATTGTAATGAGAGGTTATTTGAGTTACTGTTGCCTTCCAGTCTGGTTTCCTGCATCAACAAGGCATTTTCTTCCAAAGAGCTGCTGCTCACTGGATATTTTCTCTTTTTTTAAACCATTCTCGTAAACCGTAGAGATGGTTGTGTGGGAAACACCAGTAGATCAGCACTTTATGAAATACTCAGACCAGCCTGTCTGGCACCAGCAACCATGCCAAATTCAAAGTCACTTAAATCACCTTCCTTCCTGATTCTGATGATCAGTTTGAACTACACCCTGGTCCAAAGATGGATGTTGATAGCAAATATGATCAAAGTTTAAAATAATGCGGATGGTGTGTGTAACAGTGATCCATGTGAGCCAAGAGCTCAGGCTTCAACCTGCTCAAAACAATTCCAGACCTTTTTAATCACTAATATGCAGAGATTCTAAGTAACAAAGTACATATGTTTCATTACTGTACGTAAGCAGAGTTTTCAGGTATATTTAATTTGCTAAATATTATTTTCCTGAAAACTTTTTAACTTTTACTCCTAGCATTTTAACATGAAAATCTTCACTTTCTACTACTTCTTTTTCAAACCGGTCTTGTCACTTCTGATTTAAGACATTTGAAGGGAGTTACTGGGAATTATTTTGCATCCCAACATCAAAACAATTTAAACCTAAATGGAGGGAACCATAACACAAAACAGACAATTTTATTAGTTTATCAATCCTTGGTGCTTTTTGTGCACAGCTGATGCGAAAGACAGAGATGAAAGAGACATAAAACCCACAATTTATGTATCATTCAATTCAATTCAGATACATTTAGTTTTATTTATATCGTGCCAATTCACAGCAAAAGTCCCTTCAAGGGGCTTTGTGCTTCAAGGTAAAGACCCTACAATATCAGAGAGAAAACAGCAACAATCAGACGATCCCCTATGAGCAAGCACTTGGCGACTATGGGAAGGAAGAACTCTCTTTTAACAGGAAGTGACCTCCAACAGAACCAGGCACAGGGAACAGGCAAAGTTCTTCATCAAGTGACAGCAAATAGAGCAAGGATTTGTTTGTTGGTTGGTTTGCTGTTCTCTGCTTGTGTTCTACATAATGGCTGTTCAAGCAGAGTACATTTATTAGAATAACTAGCTTAATATAAGTTGAAATACATTGCTCATTCCCTTTTATTAATAGTATTTTAATATCAAATTAACAGCATGAGGTTGGGTTAGCTTTGTAAAAAAACAGCAGGTAGAAATGCCCTTCAACGAGCTGCTTTTTAAATTTATACTTTGAGTTCATTTCAGAGTCTGCAGTCTGAAGTTGAATAAGTACTTCATCTTCTGCCAGAGTCCTTTTTTTTTTAAAACATGAGTGTCAGTATTTATACTTTAGCTAAGAATGTGTGTGCTTTTGTCACCTCTGGTAATATGGTCATCTTTTGGAGGAGCAGCCAATGAGAAGAAAGAAGGCTTAAAGGGAGGGTGGCCTTAAAGGTTGAGGAGCGAAATAAAGCTTGTTTACCGAAAATGAAAAGAGGAGCTACATCAAGGCCCTGAATAAGATGCATAATGGTTATTTTGAACTTTAAGGACTTCTTGAGGCAATTTTGAACTTTAAGTGAGCTTTTTTGAAAGCTGATAATAATGTAAAAGGAAAAACAGGAACAAAACACTAAACTAGACTTGACTTGGATAAGCATCAACGTGGACTTGACATGGAGACTAAAGGTACATTCACACCGAACGCGATTCGCACGGTGAATTTGCCTCCACCGCCTCTGTTTGGCTGCGCAGTGAATTCGACGCTATTCGCGTGTCCAAAAGTGCGTTCAAGTGTGTGGGAGGAGCTACCGCCAACCTATCGGCTTCATTGCTACATTATGGAAGACATGGATGATGTTGAGAGTGTAACTTGGATTTATTTGTTTTGGAGAGCTCTACAAAGGCGCCGGAAAGCACGTCGCCATGTCTGGGTTCACGATATCATTCAGAGACACTCCCAGTACGGCGAGTTTCACCATCTACTCCAGGAGCTGCGTCTGGATGACGGCCGCTTTCAGCGGTACTTCTGTCTCTCTGTGGCCCAGTTTGACGACTTGCTGTCCCCGCATTGGTCCGCGGATTACACGACAGGACACCAACTACAGGCGCTCTGTTCCAGGACTCCACCCGCTGATCACATCATCAGCACGTCACTACCAAAGCCGAGTTCCTGATTGGTTGACGCGACGCGAATATTTGCCAAAGTTCAGATTTTTCAACTCAAAGTTCAGATTTTTCACCGCGCGGCCAATTCTCACCGCGCCGCCCACGCCGCGCCGCCTGAAACGCGCCGCCGCTAGCGGAACGTGCCGCGCCGGCCGCTCAAATCGCACCGCAGGACCTCTCGCCGCGTGTTTACGTTGACTTAACATTGAAACCGGCCACCCCCGCAGCGCAAATTGCGTTCGGTGTGAACGTACCTTAAGAGCTAAGCTGCAAACTTACCAAGGTGACTGACACACATTGAAGGACTAACAACAAGACACAGAGCACAGGAAGGACAGAGCATAAGTAGACACAGACTAATGACAGAGTGGCAACAGATGGGGAACACAGGTGATAACAGTTAAGGGCAGGAAGTGAAACAGAACACAATGCACAGGGGGGACAGAAGGCAAAGTAAAACAGGAAACAAGTCTACACAACATGACACTGAATGTGAAGGAAAACAAGAACGCAGCAGGGAGACACTGAGGGAACTAACCTAAATAAACACAGAGTATGAAGAGACATAACCATAAAAAAGGGAAGGTTCAACAGAGGATAAGAATAATAAAATCCACCAGCCGAAAACTCATGACCATGACAAAATCATGCAAAGCTTCTCTAAAGAATAAAAATACAGAGTTGGCAGTGATCAAATTAGGTCTGCTTTAAACACATCTTCAAATTAGTGGTATTTTTTTAACCTGCCAAGAAAAGCAGATATGAAAACATCTGAATGCTATATCCTGTATTTATCTCTTTCTCCAAATAAGTCTAGCAAATAATAAAATATTGTGGATATTTGGTGACACTGCATGTTTGTTTATGACCTTCTGTCCTCAATGAACATCTGTTTTGTGAAGAATATTGACTGAACATTAACAAAAACGGTATATAATATCAATTCTTCACATTATAAAACAGATGATAATAGAGATAGATAACAGATAATAAGGAGGTTAGTGTTGTGTGACTCTGCCTCACAGTCAGTCAGTCACCATAGCCTCTAAAAACAGATAAGCTGAGCTGTATGTGGCCTGAAAGGCGAGATTCAGGGCAAACAGAACCACATTCCTCTCTCTATAGAAGATTAGTTCTCTGAGCATGAGCTTTTTTCTTTTGTAAGTCCGGTTTCTTGAAAATGTTCTTCATAATTTTTTTTTTTTTTTTTAAACATGCACACATTTCTGTGAATATTACTGGGATATTTCCATTACAGTTTTCTGCAGTTTGGCACCAATTATAAAGAAAACAGAGAAAGTGTTCTTAAGTAGCTTCTCATTATAGTTGAGAAATGATGTCCAACTGAAGTGAGAAGTGGTTCAGAAAGTGACGTCAGAATCCATCTGGATTTCCTAAAAAGTCTTCATAGTTCATATAGATTGAGAACGAGCTGCCATCAGTCACTATATATTTAGCACATCCAGTGTGAGGAAATTAGATAAATGTTTGTAAATATAGCTGCTGAGTGGGTTTCACTTTTTAAAACATCATTAAACAGGAAATTCCACTGAGGGTGAAAATTAAGAACACCACAAAACCAGCACATAGAAGGAACCTCAGCAACATTACCAAGGTTTGACCGTATCTTTTACCGGGAAGCCCTTTGTGAAATAACACAGCTTAGGCTCCACGGTCAGACTGCTGAAAGACATAAAACAGCTGCCGGATAAAATCCAACAACGTCTTATGACTCGAACATAAAAATTTACAGACAAACTGAAAGAAAACATTACATTAGGATGATGGCATCATTAAATGGCAGCAACAAGAAAGGATAATTTTACTGCACCTCAAAGTAATGGAGAGTCCAAATGAAATTCCTGGAAAGCTTGTTGTTTATTCGTCTCATACTGTACATAATGGCCTAAAGGTCAACCCATTTCATCAGTTTGATTTGAAATTAGTACTAAATAGTGCTGGGCTGTCTTGGAAGTTTCCTTGTCAATTACATCCAAATGCAGTCTAGTTTTTTGTAACTATGAACGATGGCTTTAAAGAAACTGGCTCGAAGAAAACAAAGTGTTAATCATGTTAATGGCGTTAACATCAGCATAAAAACTCCATACCAGGAGCTAAATGGCATGGGTTTCCATGGCCGAGCAGCAGCATGCAAGCCGTACATCACCAAGCACAATGCCAAGCGTCTGATGAAGTGATGTAAAGCATGCAGCCGATGAACTCTGAAGCAGTGGAAACATATTCTGTGGAGTGACAAGTCATACTTCTCTACATCCCAGTCTGATAAGGAGAATGTTACCTGTCTGACCACACCCATGATGCACCACTGAACACCACAGCAAATCATTCCTACCTGTGGCCATCAAACTTTACAACTCCTCACTATGACACAATTTTTATCTGCTATACAGCATACACAGACACATCAAAGTGACATATTTGATCTGCTCATCTGCTCTATATTTATATATTTATTCACATCCACTTTCACTATCCACATTCTCATTCACTTATTTCTATATTTCAGCCATGTGTATCTTACAGTATCTTTCAGTGTAAATAAGATATGGCGATAAGAAAAGGATAATAACTGTGTAATAACTGCGCAAGCTCTGCTCCATGACCATAGTCACTCATCCTGTGGCTGTGACACTGTACTGCCCCCAGTAACTGGACTTTTACCCACTGCCAGGCTGTAGTATGAACTTCTGGACTCTCTGAACATAGAGTTTGTTACATTTGATCTGTATTTTATCTTAACTGGACTGCTATCTCTGATTGATATTTATGCTTACTGGACAGGATTTGTAAAGTATTGTGATTCTGATTGTGCCAGCTGTAAAGCTGGGTGGAGGAGTAACTGGTGGAGAGGCCAGGGTCCCTTTTATTTCAGTAATGGGGAATCCAAATGCTTCAGCTTCTTGGACTCTTTTCACAATTCCGTGTTTTCAACTTTGTAGGGACAGTTGGGGGAACGCCCGTTTTTGTTCCAGCTGTGCCCCAGGGCACAAACAAAAAAGATCTGTGATGGCATGGTTGGATGAGTCTGGTGTGGAAGAACTTGACTAGCCTGCACAGAGCCCTGACCTCAACCCATCCAACACCTTTGGATGAACTTGAACAGAGATTGAAAACCAAGCCCTCTCATCCAACATCAGGGTCTGACCTCACAAATGCTTTTCTGGATGAATGAGCAAAAATCCCACAGACTCTCCAAAATCTTGTAGAAAGCCTTCCCAGAAGAGTGGAAGCCGTTCTAGCTGCAAAGAGGGATCAACTCTATATTAACGCCTGTGGATTTAAATGGGATGTCATAAAAACTCCAGCAGGGGTGGAGTGTAGGTGGCCAAATACTTTTGTCTATAAAGCGTATGCAATAAAGGTCCTCTGGCCAGGAATCAAACCATGGATAATTTCAGGCCTGATGGTGGCACTAGTGGAAAATCCAGGGGGTTCATTTGAGTCAAAAACAAATTCACAGTCACATTCAAAGGCTGCAGTAGCTACAGCAAGAGGCCACTGAGCAAGGCACCCACCTCTCTCCTCTGAGTGAACCATATGAATGTGAAGCAGTGAAGTTTATTCAAACTCCTTATTGATAAAAAAAACAAAAAAAACAAATCTGAACTTTGCACACTGGCTCTGACCCCAGCTTCGCTGTTCCCTCACATCTCCTTCGTTGTCTTCTTTCTGCTGTAATTATTCATCACAGCTGGAAACAGTCGGGCCCATCGCGTGCACATGTCTCGGTTTCAGCCAATCGCATGAGTTCATATTACTTCACTGTAGCTGCTCCTCCTGTAGCACTGACTCATGCTGCACAGATGCATTAGAGCATGACCTCCTGCTGCAGAGTCAGCCCACACATGACACATTAATACAGCATTCAGATCCTAAGCACAAAATGCTCCATAATAAGTTGGAGTGGTGAGGTCAGTTTAACCGCTTTCTCCTGTGATGAGAAGTTTAATATGCAGTGCTGCACTGCCACATACGTAGAAAACAGAAATATTTAAATTACATATTTTTCTGATGTACTTGAACTTGCGATGGTGGAAAAAATAAGTATATTTTACCCAAATCAAAGCACCAGAATGCTTTGAAATAAAGGCAGAGTGCAGGAGAAAAAGCCATTAAAATTAAAGTTTGTTTACTATTTCTGCATAGTTTGATAAATTATTAGTGCACACAGCATGGATAACTGCCACACCTGTGAAGTCTCCATTAGTACTTGCATTTGTATTGTGCTTTTCTGGTCTTACTGACCACTCAAAGAGCTTTAGACTAGAAGTCCCATTCGTGCAGTACTTCATACACTTCGAGTACTTTATCTATCTTTAGTTTAGAACCTCCAGGTAACTTAACATACATGCTTTGGACTGTGGGGGGAGTACCCGTGCATGCACAGGAAGAATGTGCAGACACAGCTTTTTTTCACCTTACTGAGCTGTAATA
>VUQH01020832.1:1467-22701 GCA_015106775.1 Etroplus canarensis | reverse complement strand
GTTATGTTTTTGGTGTCTTTATTTGTTTTGTCTGTGTGTCTGTGTGTGTGTGTGTGTGTGTGTGTGTGCGTGTGTGTGTGTGCATGTATGGGTTTCCACTGACTGACACACTCAGCTCTGTTAATCCCCTCAGGAGAGACCTCCAAGCTGGAGTCAGACAGCTCGACTGTTGTGAAGCTTCAGCCAGTAAGAAGACAGAAACCATGATGACCTCATTATCAGTGTTTTCCTAGCCATATGTTTACAATGTGCAGCTATAGGCCTGAACGTATTAATCTGGTGTGTTAAAGGGCCGGTCTGCTGGTGTGACTGGTCGTTTCTAATCCAAAATCCAGATAAGAAGCTTTTTCTGAACGTTATTAAACTGAAAACCAAACAGACATTTTTTTAAAGGAACCCAGACAGTGAAGACATGTACAGCATATCACCTGCTACGTGGACAAAAGTATTGGGCAGCAGACACATTGCACATCCCATTCTAAAGCCACAGGCACTGATATGGAGCTGGTCCCCCTTTGCAGCTAGAACAGCTGCCACACTTCAGGGAAGGCTTTCCACAGGATTATGGAGTGTGCCTGTGGGAATTTTTGCCTATTCAGCGTCAGATACTGATATTGGATGAAAAGGACCTGACTTGAAATCTCCGTTCTCCCAAAAGGTGGTGAATGGGGTTGAGGTCAGGGCTCTGTGCAGGCCAGTCAAGTTCTTTCACATCAAAATGGCCTTGTCCAAATGCTTCCCGAAAAGCTGGAAGCACAGAATTTTCTAAAATGTCTTGGTAACCTGAAGCATTAAGATTTCCCCTCACTGGGACTAGGGGAAAAAAACAGGACAGAAAAACAACCCATAGCATTATTCCTCCTCCAATGCAGGCAGGCAGGTCATGTTCTCCTGACATTCACAAACTGAGACTCATCATAAGACTGCTAGAGAGGCGTGATTCATCCCTCCCAAGAAAATGAGTCCACTGTTCCAGAGTCTAGTACTGTACACCACTCCATCCACTGCTTCTCCTTAGTGATGTGCGGCTTGCATGCAGCTGCTCAGACATGGAAACACGCTATGAAGGTCCACATGCGCAGCTTTTGTGCTCATGTTAACGTCAGAGGAAGTCAAGAAACAAGCCGAGGTGCCCAAGTGGTCTGAATTTCCCTCATGATTACCGTGCATTAAAAGGAAAAATCATGGACTCAGGGTTTGTTCATGACCTGTTAGGACTACATTTGCATAGATACTGTACAATCAGCGTTACTGTACATGATTCTTAGTGCATTAAAAGCTGGAAAAAGAACATGAAGTCTGAGGGAAAAATATTAGATCAGATCCAGGTTCATTTTACTTCTCCGTCTGTGTGGATTTGGGATTTGCTCACCAGTTGGCAGGTATTAAAGCAGACAATGAAGTGACATTTGTGTAATGAATATAAAATTCCATCAATTTTCACATATTTTCCCCTGCAAGATCCAGAAGTACCATTTATATTTGGGCCAATAATAATAATAATAATAATAATAATTGCTATTTTTATTATTATTATTGCTTTATGAATCTCTACAGCAGCAGCGCAACTAGACCAGGTCATGACCTTAATAACTCCTGACTTTCATCTGACTGATAACTAAACAATTTTTCAATCAATCAGATTTTTTCTAGGAATTTGAAGCATCAACTGTTATTAAAGATTCTCACAGCTCATCACAAAGTGGCATCAGCTGAACAGGAAATGGCAGCAGTGATATGCCAACTTAAAGCGACTAAAAAAAAAAATCTAGACAAAAATTTTTTCCTTCAAACATTTAAAATATTCAATTTTTCATCTCCCACAATAATGATTTCCCCAAGTTGCTTGCAGCTACAGATTGAGGATTTCCATCCATGAGGTCTGTATGACTACAAACACCTTCACATTGGCAATAAACTGGACTTCATTAAACACACAGAAGACATCTACACGAAGGACCAGAGCGTCTCTATTTTCTGAGACGTCTCAGGTCCTCCAGTATCGGCCAGGATGTTTTATGAGTCTGTGGTAGCCAGTGCCATCCTCTACGCTGTAGTGTGCTGGGACAGCAGGCTGAGAGCAGCGGACACCAACAGACTCAAACTGATCCACAAGGACAGTAAAGTCGTGGGAGTGGAACTGGACGCTGTCCAAGTGAAGCTCCTGTCACACCTTGGTGATATAACAAATGTATGAAAAATCTGCAAATACGCTGGTGAACGTGGAATAAGTTATAGGTAAGTTCTGAATAAGTTAAGAGTATGCTGGTATACATCGTAGTACAGCAAGGTCGCTGAAAATTTTAAGCATGCACAAAATTTCCGACATATGCCAGCGTACGGCTCATGCGTCCCACATACGCGGGTCTTAAGTTGTGGGTAAGTTATGCGACACACATTACTTGTAAGTTAATCATAAGTCGAAAAACGCGGGGATCATGTCTAGCGTACCCACAACGTTGCTAATTTATGAGTAACATGCTTTGAACCTATGTGTAACTTATAGCCGACCTACTGCCAACACATGTAGACGTATTTGACGTGTTCCAGAAGACCACAGCGCCTACTGAATGTGTTTCTGACTTACAGCTACCGTATAATGGTGTATTCGCAGTTACCGAAACGTTCCCTATAAGTTGCTAATATGTTATGCATAAGCCCAACTCGTTATGAATCAGCTATGTGTACGCCCAAGGTAACATCATGCCAGCGTTTTAGAGACGCTGGTTAAATCAGCAAGGTGGGACAGGGTTTAAGGACAATATTGGACAGTCCTTCGCAGCCTCTCCACGGCGTGCTGGACAGACACAGGAGCACGTTCAGCAGCAGACTCATTCCACCACGATGCTCCACAGAACGCCACAGGAAACCATTCCTACCTGTGGACATCACACTCTACAGCTCCTCCCTGTGACACCCTGGCCAGTTTCATATTGCATATAGTGTTTAACTTTGGAGTCATTTATGTTGTTTATACAGACAGGTTTGTTTGTTTATTTTGATCTTTTTTTCCCCCTAAACATACGGGGTATAAAGCAGGGCAAGCTGGATCATTTGTATCTTTTTGGCCAGTTTACGTCATCTTGTGTTAGATTTTCTGTGGCATTAGTGCGTTTCCTAAAAGTTGCGACTCACTCACGAGCGGGGTCAGGGTGAAGTTTAAAGACTAAATACCCCAAACTCCAGGATAACGCTGGGGAGGTGCGGTTTACAGCAAGGAAACCTTCCGCCGTGAGCACACAGGTCTGTGTGAAAGAACTTTACAGAAGACAAACTGCAAAACGCAAACGGAGCCGTCGCTGTGTCACCAAACAGAATCCACCAACACAAAGTAATGATGACACAGACACAGTCGTGACTGATGCCAACGCCTCTGTAATGGTGAGAAATACCACAACAACTGTTCCTGGAGCTGCTGCTCCGGCTGGGCATAAAACGTGTTGCTGTGACTTCCAGTCGGCAGACGGGCTCTAAATGAGCAAACTGGCATCGCGAACACAACTGTTACAGGCCCGGACCGTAAAGACTGACACCGAGGTCCGTTTAAGATCATAGAGGTTCCCAGCCGACCTCCTCACAAAATCTTACCTTCAGGCTGATATCAACTCGAAATCATCATTTACTGCTGGCTAAATCATTCATCCATGCATGTGAATGAGGCTCTCATTATATAAAACCCAGGATTTTCATATTGTATTTTAACTCACTGCAAATCCCTGTGTTTAAAGAAAATGTTTAAAACTTTCCTAAATGAACTAAAGTCATCGTGACGAAGCAACTTCTGCGACTTTATGTCCAAGTCGTCTACGTACTGCGCTGATGAGATACAAACTGAAGTTGAACTAGGGCTGGGCTGTACTTTCATGTAATGCCAGTTTGTACCACAAGGTGGTACAGTGAGTCACTGCAACCTTTTTTTAATCAGTTATGGCATTAAGAACGCATTCTTGTTTACAGTGGTAGCCTGGATGAAGAAGGAGCCTCTCGAGGAAATGGAGGTAGGGCTAAAAAATGAATACTGGTAAAACACTGCCCCTGGTGGGGATAACTTTAATTAAAATTTGAGGTGGTGGAATTACAAAAAGTGCGTTTAAAGAAAAAATCCGCTGGTCTGACTTTAAAAGATGTATCACCTCTAGTTATTAAATGATAATGAATTAACTGGCTAAGACTGAAAGGATTTGATAATCGGTTAAACGCTGTCAAAGAAAGTCAAACACTGGAAGGGGAGCGATAAAATGAAAGAGAGGCAAAAAAGAAAGAGCATGAAAGAAAAAAACACCAGTGACCTTCCCACCATGTCATGTTACATAACAGCCTCATAATGCATTACTCACTGCACTCCAGCTCCTTTCCAGATCACTTTGCATTGGCAACCATTCCCATGATTCAAAGCAAGAAAAACACACATGCACAAAAGCGCACATAGTCCAGAGCGCCTCTGAGCAGGTGCGACATGGGAAAAATGCAAATCTGCTCATATCTATCTGCAAGGTATTTTTAAACTAAATTACCTGCTATTTTTGCTTCTTAATTATTAATTAATTATTCATGGTTAAAATGCAACGACACACTTACAATTCACAGGTTCATGACAGTATTATAAATAATATAAATATTTTGAACGAGTGAAGTTTCACACATTGTTTAGTCTAACTGGGTAAAATTATTCATGTCATGAACCTAAAAGTTTTAAAACTGGGAAAAAAATCTAATATATTTATTAAAGTATCTGGTTTTCAGTTTTTTCTTTTACAAAACTGTTCCGTTAATCTGAGTTTCATTTTTTTTACTTCTTCAGTTAATGAGGCCATTTATCTGCAAATCTATCAATTATTTAACTAAGCTTCTGCAAAACTCTATGAATGACTACTGAAGATGCAAGTCTGATAATATAAACACAATTTTATTTTATTAATTAATTAATATTTTAAGTATGGAGGACCAAAAAAGCTTGCAGTCTATCTAGATTGTTCACATTCCGTATTTCGGAGGACCAAATCAGCCAAAAATCAAATATGAAGTTAAAAAATAAATACATAATAAAGCCCTCCATCAAAAATTATTGGCATTAATTGCAAAAATTTATAAAGTGTGACATAAATTCTTATGATACCACACTTTGCTTTAAGGAGGCTTAAAAGTGCCAGAATCTTAAGTATAAAAACAAAATAAAGGACTCTTACCAAAAATATTTTTTGAAATAAATTTAGGCAGTAATTAATTTATAAATTCAGATGTGACTTTATATTTCTTGGCTATTCGCTTCCACTTTTGTTTCCTTTATATTGATGCCATCAATTTATTTTGTTATTTACTTATTTTGTTAGTTAGCTAGTTAGTTATTTTTTCTCTTCAGATAATATAGAGGACTGCTACTATCAAAACAAGTATATGAAAAATTAATATACCAACCAAAACAGCAAAAACAACATTAAAAAATCATGGTAAACATAACTCAATTCACAAAAAAATAACAAATTCTCCAATTTTTATTTTCCTGTTTGTTGATTCTTCCACTTTCCTTTTCCATTTATTGATTTATTTAATTAGTTACTCACTTAGTTTCTAATTTAGTTACTTATACACATTCACTTAGTGTTTTCACTTTCATGTACGGAGGACCAAAACTACCAACATAAAAAGATCTGTATTATTAAAAAAAAATTCTATGCCATGCAATGCAGCAAAAAATGATATAAAATTTATTTCAAGTATTTAAAATAAGGTGGCATAAATTCCAGACAAATAGTGTTTAATTTTTATTTTTCTTTGATTGATTCACTTATTTACTTTTTCATATGGATTTTACATATATTTAACCATTTACTTACTTTTTAATAAAATAGCTACTTGTTTATTGAATAGTTATTATTTATTTACATATTTATAGATTTACATATCACTTTTTATTAACATATCTATTCACTTATTTGATTGCAATTATTTACTTCTTCAGAATTAGAATTTAATAAAATACTTTATTAATCCCAGGGGAAATTATTCACATTGGAGGCACCTGTACAGAAATAAAAAATACTAACAGAGATAATATTTGTTCTTATTTACTTATCTACATACATATATACTTTATGATTATTTACTGACATTGTTCCTCAATTATTTACATAATTATTGACTTGCATACCTATTATATTTTCATTGCATTTATAGAGGACAAAAAATGCCATAATCACAAATATCAAGAAATAAAAGGACTCCATTAAAATGACTGAAACTGAATTTAATAAATTAAAAATTATGTAGGCGTGGTTTACATGCGTTTCTCCATTTTCCTTTGTATTGCTCATCCTTTTCTTGTGTTTTCCCATTTTTGTATCAAATCACATATTTAGTTAAGTTTTGAATATATGCATATATGAAGGAACAACCTACCAAAATAAAAAGTAGTGGATGGATGGATGGATGGATGACAAATTCTTTAAATCATTTTCCTTTGTATTGAATTTTAATTCATCTTCCTCTGCAGTTTTCCTTTAATTTAGCTTCTCTAAGCATTTATGGTGGACCAAAACTGCCAAACTCTCAACAATTCAGCTCTCCATAACGACATGATTACAGTAGAATCAAATCTACTGACTGAGGTAACTGTATCCAGCCACACATGCACAGTTTAAGTGATAAAGAACAACAGACCACCTCTCCATCACTGACCTGAGAAACTGCTCGTCTGTCTGAAGCTGCACAGGCTCTCGCACTCACCGAAAACTTCTCTTCCTTCATCGTCTGAATGCCGGCCGTTTGTTGAGAAAACGAGCCTATGATGCAGACAGACCTCTCTCTGTCTCGGTGTTATTCATCAGCCGTCCAAGGTAACAGGCTGGTGGGTGAGCTGCCAAAAACAGGCCTGTTCATGACGAGCTTGGAGTGAGCTGCCAGCGTCCCGCCGCTCACAGCAGAGGACCGAGTGTGTCACTGGTTTACATGTCAGCTTCCGGGAGAGAGAAGAGAGGGAGAAGACAGGGCAACACCGTCAATCACCCTGCTGATAACCCGGCACGCCAGCTGCCAACCCCTGCAGATTAATCAATACTGGCTGTGGCTGCTGTGGAAACGTGACCACGTGCAGAGGAGGATGTGGCCGGTGGCGGCGGCAGCAGAATCGTGGCTTCACATGCCTCAGACGGAAAGATGGGCGAGAGGCAGGTCAGAGAGCAGGACAAAACGGCACCAAGGGCAGCCGCGAGACAGCGCAAGACATTCCCAAACAAAAGACTGGACAATTAATCCCAAAAATAAAAATCTAAACTCATAAGACTCTGAAATGTTACGACTCTTTCTTTTTTTAATTTAAAATGTCAAAATATGAACCAAGCAGAAACCTCCAAAGACTGCAGTTTCTCTAGTGACCACTTGAGACTCACTCTAAAAGTGAGTCAGACCCCATAGACTCCCATGTTAAAACATCCAAATTTACAGCAGAAATAAACACATTTACAGCGTCCTTCATAACAGCAAAAGTGGTGAATTTATTTCAAACTCACCTGTTTTGATTTTATTAGGTAAAGTTTGGACTGTGGATATACTTTTGTTGCTTTTTGGAGAGTTTTTACAATTACCAATATGGCATCCTGTACGGTACAGTATCCCTCCTCCACCAAACTTTGGTAATGTTCTCCTGGCATTCAACAAACCCAGACTGATCCATCAGACTGGGAAGAGTGATTCGCCGCTCCACATAACTCCACTTCGCTGCTCCAGTGATGGCGTGCTCAGCGCCGCTCCATCCAGCACTTGGCATTGTGCTTGGTGATATAAGGTTTGCTTGCAGCTTGGAAACCCATGCCATGAAGCTCCCAGCACACAGTTTTTGTGCTGATGTTAATGCCAGAGGAGGTTTGGAACTCTGCAGTAACTGGGTCAGCAGAGCATTGGGCGCTTTTACACACTCAGCACTCGGCAACCCCGCTCTCTAACTTTACGTGGTTCGTCACTTGGGAGGCCGAGTTGCTGTGGTTCCTGAACGCTTCCACTTTGCAATAATAACAGCTGATCGCAGAGTATCTGTGTGTGAAACCATTATTCTCTGCCAGAAAAAGGTGCCATGGCTCCAGGTTGGGAATGTGTCGCTGCCCCTAAATGGAGGAGTTTAAGCAACTCAGGGTCCAGAGTGAGGAATGGAGGGAGTGGCAGATTGACCGATGGATTGGTGTGGCATCTATAGTGATGTAGATGCTGTACAGGACTATCACGGTAAAGAGAGGTGATCATGAAAGCCAAGCTATCGATTTACTGATCAATCTACATTCTTACACTCTTCTACGGTTACGAGCTCTGGGTTGTGATAAAAAGGATGACATTAAGGATACAAGCAGTAGAAATTAGCTTCCTCACGTTGAAAGGAGCCAGTTCAGGTGGTTCAGGGATCTAATCAGGCTGCCTCCCGGATACCTCCTAGGTAAGGTGTTTCAGGCACATCTTACAGGGAGGAGGCCCTGGGGCAGAGCCAGGACATGCTGGAGAGATTATATCTCTCAGCTGGCTTGGTGTCCCCCTGGAAAAACTAAAGAAGCTGGCTGAGGAGAGGGAGGTCTCTGCTTAGGCTGCTGCCCCCACAACCTGGACCTGGATAAGTGGCAGAAAATGCAGCTCCTCAGTCATGGAAAGCCATGCCATGAAGCTCCCAGTCCACAGTTTTTGTGCTTCTCTACATTTACAGAGTCATCAAGAGTATTGTCATTTACACTCTATGCATCTCAGCACTCGACAACCCCGCTATGACACTTGGTGGCTGAGTCGCTTAGCAAAAATACCTCTTACAGTTGATGGTAGAAGATCTAGGAGGGA
Organism: Etroplus canarensis; assembly: GCA_015106775.1. Taxonomy (NCBI): domain Eukaryota; kingdom Metazoa; phylum Chordata; class Actinopteri; order Cichliformes; family Cichlidae; genus Etroplus; species Etroplus canarensis. The sequence goes on along the minus strand of VUQH01020832.1, from coordinate 13,893 downwards.
AGAAATTTCACCAGCTGACTTGTTGCAACAGTGGCATCTTATTAAAATTCAGTGAGCACTTTAGAACAACCCATTCTTTCACAAATGCTTGTACAGGTAGACCGCATGGCTAGCAGCTTGATTTTATACACCTGTGACAATCAAACACCTGAATTCAATGATAAAGAGGCATGGCCTATTACTGTTGTCCCTATAGTTTGTAGTAAATGGAGTCTCAGTTGTCACATGTTGTGGAAGAGGTCTTTATTAACCCACGCTGTTAGCATAAACCTGACCAAAAAGTAGCTGAAAATGAAACCAAACAGTGAGAAAAAGTAAAGAAAGAAAGTAAAAAAGGTGTGGTCTTACACAGGAGTTGAACCGTGGATGAAAATCTATTTTGCTGCATCCAGTTGTTTGGAGAGAAAATCTGAGTAAGACTTTGCAAAAGACTTCAGCGTTAATTCAATGCCCCTCAAATGGTTTGTGTGATTTATGGTATTCTCATAGAAAGTGCTTCAAGTCTACACTCAAACATGTTGCTTTCAAAGTGTGATGATACCATTAATTTAGCAGGTTTGTTGGATATTTCATTGCTGCCGAGCTCTGAATGATACTCAGACCGAACATGAAACTAAAAAAAACTCGAACTTCAGTGGCAGGAGGTGAGTCACATTTCACATGATAACATTACGTGACTCGGTCAGATGGATATTATTTTCAGATCTATCGCCCACAAACACCGGCACGACTCTGTGAGGATGAGGCACGACGCCACGAGGCGCCAAGAGGCCGAGGCGTTCTCACACCTCCTCAGACGCACACTGAGCAGGTTACATAAGGCTGAGAGTGAATGGGCTGCTCCACTTACAAAAAGCATGTGTGGCTGCTGTCATTTTCTTCTGACTGGGTGAAATGTGGAGAATCTGCTGATAAGGAATTGGCGAGGAAGGAGGAGGAGGAGGATGAAAGCACAGTTTTGTCCATGACAGACTGCTGCGAGGGCTGGAGAGGCTATTTTAATCTCTAAAATGTCTCTAAAAAAGCTTAACAAATGCTAAAAAAAAAAATTTTTATACTGGCTTTAGCGCGCTGTCGAAGCGACATGAAATGCATCTTGAATGTGCTGATCAGCAGGTCGGCATTTTCATGCTGAAACTGAGCTCAACTTCGAAACTACAATTCAGTGTGAAGCTGAGGGATAATCGTGTACATGACGTGCATATTTCATCAGGTCCCACCAGATCGTCTTAGTATCCTCGCTTTATAAGCTACACCTGTTCGACTGCTCATTTATGCAAATATCCAATTGGCCAATCACGTGACAGCAGCTCAGTGAATTTAGGCATGACGACACGGTCAGGGCGACCGGCTCAAGTTCAACCAGAGCATCAGACCAGGGAAGAAACTTAACTCAAACAACCACTCGTCACAACCAAAGTATGCAGAAGAGCATCTCTATGGTACAGCAGCAGAAGACCGCACCAGAGGGGCGTACTACGAAGCAAGCTCAACATGGCCAGGCCTTCTTTCCATTCGCTGGCTTGATAAAATCTACAACACCTGATGGAGATGACAGCATCACAAAGGTGATGATCAACCATCTTTGTCAACCCAGGCGTTCTGCTTCAGGGTCTCACATAAAAAGGGTGCATTTTTACTCGTCATTTTACTCGTCTTCCGCATGAAATGGATCAACTGAGCACTGATTATTCCAATCAGAGACATCGGCAGAGGAACGGATACTAGCAATCACAAAGGACATCAAAATTTAATGTGCAACACTGTTGCTGCACATAAGACAAGAGAGCAATGCTGCAGAAAAATGTTGATCTTGGGAAGCATAAGCAATTTTTTTACTACTGATTTCATGATCAAGAGCGCACAGAGCGGTAAAATAAATGTATGAATTTGAGTTAAAATACACTGCTCAAAAAATCTGAGGAACTCTTTGAAAACACATCAGATCTCAATAGTAAAAAATCCAGCTGGATATCTATACTGATATGCACTGGGTAATGTGTTAAGAACCAAAGGATGCCACATCCCTTGATGGAAATAAAAATTATCAACCTATAGAGAGCTGAATTCAAAGGCACCCCATAATTTTATATGGTTATATGGCCCCTGTGTGCTTGTATTCTTGCCTGACCACGTGGGTGCATGCTCCTAATCAGATGATGGATGGTGTCCTGGGGGATCTCCTCCTAGATCTGGACCAGGGCGTCACTGAGCTCCTGGATAGTCTGAAGTGCGACCTGGCGGTGTGGGATGGACTGAACCATAATGTCCTAGAGGTGTTTTATTGAATTTAGGTCAGGCAAGAGTGGGGGGGCCAGTCAATGGCATCAATTACTTCATCCTCTAGGATCTAACGCCATACTCTCGCCACATGAGGCCGGGCATTGTTGCGCGCCAGGAGGAACCCAGGACCCACTGCACCAGCGAAGGGTCTGGCGATGGGTGCAAGGATTTCATCCACGGCAGTCAGGGTGCAGTTGCCTAGCCTGTAGAGGTCTGTGTGTCCCTCCGTGGATACGCCTCCCCAGACCATCACTAACCCACCACCAAACCGGTCATGCTAACGATGCTACAGGTGGAAAAATGGTTCTCCACGGCTTCTCCAGACCTTTTCGTGTTTGTCGCATGTGCTCAGGGTAAACCTGATCTCATCTGTGAAAAGCACAGGGCACCAGTGCCCTGCCATTTCTGGCATTATACGTCAAATACAATCTGCCTCCACGGTGCCGGGCAGTGAGCACAGGGCTCAGCAGACGGCGTTGGACTTTAGGCCGCCCTCATAAAGTCTGTTTCTGATTGTTTGGTCAGAGACATTCACACTGGAGATCATTCTGTAGGGCTCTGACAAGCCCCTCTCACCATGAAGGGTTGCATCAGTAAGGGCATCAGCGTTAAACTTCTGCCAAATTACCAATGTGGATTAATCCGCTGTGGCAGCAGAAAAAATATATTCCCAGTAGTGACCGAGAATCCAATGAGTATTTCTTAAATAGCTCTAGCAGAAAATAAACAACAAAAAAAAATACATTTCCATAAGGACTCTTGTAGAGCTACACAGTTTCTCTTATGTAAAGGAAAGAAGGTCTTACAGGGTTCAAAGCAGTCTTGAAGGACAAGCTGAAAGCTAAGGACTTTCTGACAATGCAGAGAGAATTTTTTTTATCATCTCAAGGTGTTTAAACCTCATTCTGATCAGTGAGGCGCAGAGTATGAAAATCTAGTTTTCTGCTCATTTGCTGCCGCAGTGTTAAAGCAACAGAATCTCCTGTGCCACCTTTAGTGGACGAGTTTTGACTGCTTAGCCAGTCTGACACGAAGATAAATGGTAACAAGCTCAACAGCGTTCGAGCAGCTCCTACAATCAATGTTTGGTCTGTTCACTGCAGATATAAAACTATAATGAGACTCCGCTGAGCACTGTGAGGCCGCAGGCAAGGTCAGGCTCTGGATTAACACCATACATATTCAAACTCCTGAAGAAAACAGCAGCAAGAATTCTGCAGACTTCTCAGGTGCAGCTTCTTCTCAGACGTGCAGCAGCATGTCTGTGGGCTTTCACAAACTAAATACCCTCATTTGTCTCCCTTGCGTAACCGCAACTCTCCCACCATAAAGGCTTCTTTTTATTTTTTTGTCCTAACACCCTCCCCAGCTGATCCAATCGCCTCGCTGTTTCCCCCTCCAATGGCGCCCTGAGGGAGACACTCAGAAACACCAATGATCTGTTCCCATGGAGGAGAAGCTAAACACAGAGATAAAGCAGCACTGGGGATCTCCAGTGTTAGCGGAGCAACAGAGACAACTGCTGAAAAATATCCTCTTTTTGAAGCGCGATGGCAGGAAGGAAACCTGTGAAGTTTCACACCATAATTTTGAACAGCGGAAGGCAGAAGCTGGTTGTGAATGTGACTGCCGCCGCCGCCGCCGTCATGAATAGAGAGCAGACCCGTGAATGAGTCTCTTTAACTCGAGCAGTCGTTGCTTAAAAATGCACGCGTTCGGGCTGCCGTGTGACAACTCGGCAGCTCAATAAATGCAACACGTTTCATCGATTCAGCTCGGAAACCCGACTGAAATGTCCTAAATAAAGACTCAATTCCAAGCTTGAAGTTCTTCCCTTCCTGAGCACACACACATTTAAGGATGAACTTTGGATAATATAAAGTCTCTTTTTTGCAGTTCCACTTGAATTTAGGTGGAGAAAACTTTGCTGTTGGTCTTGGGAAATACTTACGTGATTAAAGTTTGAGTATTTGAGAAAGTGCCGTATCCAAAAGAACAAATGAATTTGGACACAAGGATTGGGTCGTACCGCTTAATCATTGAATTCAGGCGTTTCATTCAGGTGTATAAAACCAAGCAGCTAGTCACTCAGAATGGGTCGTTCTAAAGAGCTCACTGAATTCTAGCGTGGTACTGTAATACGATGCCACTGCTGTAACAAGTCAGTTTGAATTTTGCCATCAACTGCAAGAGGTATTATTGCAAAGCGAGAGCATATAGGAACCACAGCAACTCAGCCACCAAGGGTTGCCGAGTGCTGCGATGCATAGTGCGTAAATGTCAACAACACTCTGCTGACTCAGTAACTGCAGAGAAGCACAAAAACTGGTCTGGGAATTTCATGACATGCAAGCCTTACATCACCAAGCACAGTGCCAAGTGTTGGATGGAGTGGACATAGAGCAGGCTGCCACTAGACTCTAGATCAGTGTACATTTTCTGTGGCGTTATGAATCACTAGAGGTGGTACTTATCTAGCACTTTTCTACTCTAACTGAGCACTCAAAGTCCTTTTTACTACAAGCCTCATTCACCCAGTCACACATTTAACTATCACGCACATTCACACTCCAAAGGATGCTTTGGGAGCAAGTTGGGGTTCAGTGTCTTGCCCAAGGACACTTTGGCATGTGGACTGGAGAAGTCAGGGATCGAACCGCTAACCTTCATGTTGGAAGACGACCCACCCTACCTCCTGAGCCACAGCCGCCCACACAAATTGCCAAGAGCAGAAAGTCAAGCTTTCTAAAAGGTTCATTCTTAATGCTTCAACGTTTAACCTTTTTTGTTCCACCATGATTATTCCCCAGTGGATGAAGCAAGCTCTGTTAAGGCATGGTTGGATGAGTGTGGTGTAGAAAAACTTGACTGGCCCACACAGAGTCCTGACCTCAGCCCCATCCAACACCTTTAAGAGAGCAGAGATTGTGAGCCAGGCCCTCTCGTCCAACACCATTGTCTGATCTCACAAACGCTCTTCTGGATGAATGGGCAAAATTCCCACAGACAGTCCAGCATCTTATAGAAAGTCTTCCCAGAAGAGTGGAAGCTGTTACAGCTGCCAGGGTGGAACCAACTCTGTATTAATGCCCATGGATTCTGAATGGGTTGTCAAACGCTTCCATGGGTGTCCTAATACTTTTGTCCAATAGTGTGAGCCAGTTTGTGATTTCTGTCTCATACTGAAACAGAGTTGATCAGTGCCTCCAACAACCTTAATTACACACAGACTCAGTCACGTTCAGAAATAACCCATGATCCTCTCTGCTCACCCCTATATGCCAGCTCCAGTAACACCGTGATCATAGCATATCAATGGGACGGTCGATTATGGTTGCAGGGTTTCAAATGAGATGAGCCGTGGCCATCAGATGCAATCAACACAATTATTCCCAGCTTCACTGCTTCAGACACAGATTAATGAGCCAGCGAGCACACAGCAGCACAATAACACCGAGTGCTTTAAATTTTCATTTTGCCACTTTAATCTATGCTCTCGCTGCCTGCCGAGGCTGCAGGGAGGAACAACCTTTATTTCCACCTTCAGCTGAAGTGGCAAGAGGTTGATGAGCCCGGCACAGGAACACAACCAGCCTTTCACAGGCATCGATCCCCGAGAGCCGAGGTGAGCGTGCTGCATCACCTGAACAACCCTGGTTGGAAGGACGAGACGCATTTGAAACGTTGGCTGAACAAAACAAGTTTCACCTTGGACTAACTAATCAATAACCGATTGATAATAAATATTGTGACGGCCTGGAGCCTCAGAAAAGAAGTCAGGGAAGTCGTGTGGGATTTATGAACTGGTGTCCATGACGACGGGTAGGAAACCAAGGCACACAAACATTTAGCCCAACCTCAATGAAGCTGTCTGTAGGTAGAAGGCCTGGCTTGACCACCATGAAGATGGAGAAGAAAGGGGAAGCATAATAACTAGCTCACTGGATAACTATGGCCTTTAGCTTAGCCCTTCCTGTTAGGGCTATAGTTATCTGCTGAGCATACCCTGGATAAATCTCCTTAAATGTTACCTGAAACTAGAGACCGCTGATTCCAAGTGTTAAACTTAGATCCTGTAGCTGTTCTCTGAATCTCCTAATTTAATGTCCAAAGTGATGTTGAAGGAGGCCATTATTAGGCTGAAAACCCCCCAAAAAAAAGCTATCATAGAGAAAGCAAAAAAATTCAGGAGCAGCCAAAACAACAAATGATGGAATGCACTGGCCAGATCAACAACAACATAAGTCCTGGAGGATCACAAAGAAAACTGAAGAGGATCATCGCGGATTTCTTTCCTTGGTTAAGAAAAACCCTTCACAACATCTAGCCAAGTCAAGAACACTCAAGGAAGTAGGTGTATCATTGTCAAAGTCTGCAATCAAGAGACGCCTTCATTACTGTAAATACAGAGGGTTTACAACACGGTGCAAGCCAGTGGTTACACACAAGATCAGGAAGGCCAGATTAGATTTTGCCAGAAAATATCTAAAGGAACCAGAATAGTTGTGGAAAAACATACTCTGGACGCGTTAAGCCAACATGAACTTGTAGCAGAGTGATGAGGAGAGAAAAGTACGGAGAAGGAAAGAACAGCTCATGATCCAAAGCATCTGTCAAACATGGTGGAGGCAATATTATGGCATGGGTACGAATGGCTGCCAATGGAACTGGCTCACTAATGTTTACTGATGATGTGACGCTGATAGAAGCAGCAGGATGAATTCCGAAGTGTGCGCACTCTGCTCAGATTTAAAGAAGTGCTGCAAAACTGACTGGATGGTGCATCACAGTCCAGATGGATAATGACCCAAAGCAGACTGCAAAAGCAAACCAAGAGTTTCTCCAGGCAAAGGAATGGGCTATCGTTAGCTGACCAAGTCCCCCACCTGATCTCAACCCGTCAGGGTTTTTCAGTTCTTCTTCTCTCGGCTGCTCCTGTTAGCCTCCATCTCACCCTATCCCTTGTGTCCTCTTCCCTCACACCAACCCTCTGCATGTCCTCCTTCACTACATCCATCAACCTTCTCTGTGGTCTTCCTCTCCTCAACTTTGATAACAGTGGACGGAAACTTGCTTCAAACCCACACCCCTTGTCAGATTTGCTGTCATTCTGTTCTGTGAGCAGTCGCCCTAAAACAGAGCCACGCTGCCAAAAATAAATGACAGCAGATGGAAACGGCAATCTTCTTTTGACTATAATGGTCCTGACTGGAACAGACTTTTTAAGTTAAAGCTCAGAAAGTTCCAAAATCAAACAGGCAACAACTGACGGCAGAGAGACCCACAAACGAGCACTGAACATTTAAAAAAAATCCCAAATAGCCACATGTTTAGTGACGGCTGTACTTGATAATGAATGATTTATTACACATTCTGGGAGTGGCTAAGGCTTGACACATGGCCAATCATTAACTAACTGAAACCATCTCTACACCACAATACTCTCCAAACAAACGGGCAAAATGCCACATTTGTGAGGAAGCCCTTCAGCACTGTTCCCTTGGAGTGCACGGTTTATTTCGGGGAAAACTCATTCCCAGCGGAGCGTCGCTTGTTTTAACGTAAAACCTGGAGCAGGAGTGAGCTACAGACCTCATTCAGACTGCCCGGCCCGGCCCCGCTGCACCTGTCGGCTCCAACAACAGGCTGTAACCCCGCGAACAAGCATCTGGCCCTCAGCGCCCTGCAGGTCTCAGCGCGCTGTCTGAGTCTGTGCGCTAATTAGCTCGACTCGGCGCTCCTATCATCTCTGCTGGACCCTGAAATGCCGCAGAGGAAGCTTTGACATCAACCTTTAACTCCTGCAGCTTCTCGGACCTCAAATGCAACACGAGAGCGCAACCGGCGACGACTCAGCGGCGTGGGGCATAAAAGGAGTTCAAATGGGCGTTCCTGGTCCCTGCTTCTATGCTCAGGCTGTCTCCTTCTGTCAGTCCGCCTGACTCTGAAATGACGGCAGACTTTGACTTTATGGTTATTTTTAAAGTGGTCGTGTTCGCAGATTTTTCCTACGTGAGCATACGCTTGTTAACTCGTCAAGGTGTGGCAGGGGCTCAAGAGAGCTCAGGCTGTGTTGCAGAATAAAGGTGGTCATACCAAGGATTGACTTTCAAGCTGCTTAGAATTGTACAAACTCTGTTTTGGCCTAAAGTACTGTATCGTTTCAATAAATCGTTGCAACTATTTCCCATTTTCCTAGCAACATATAAAGAATTCAGGAGTGGCTCAAGACTTTTGCACTGTACTACATGTATGGTTGAGATCCTGCAGCAGAACAGTGACAAGTGACAGTGACATATTATTATTATAGAGCACTCCAGTATTTAAGTGATATACACAGGAGTGAATCAATAGCTATGATCAGAGCGTAGTGGTTTGCACGTTTGCCTCACAAGTGAAAAGGCCCCTGGTTCAATTCCAGGTGGGGACGCAAGCCCCTCTCACCACGGCGGGCATCTGGCCAAATTATCGATGCGGATCAGTCCACTGTGGCGACCCCTTTGGGAAACTACAAGGAAGCAGCCAAAGGTGCGCTCACGTCACGTCATGTATCCGATTCCTAAATGCCTTCTGATGTTAAAACTTCTGCACAGGATTCGGACTTTTAAGAAAGAGTCTAAACGCTTCTTTCGCCACTTTGTGAAACAAATATTCAACACAGAACATTTGAACTCTCGTGCAGCCACTTCTTGTGCGATACATCCTGGTGTCAGTTTTCTTGCGCCGAGCTCTCAAAACGAGGGCAAAAATGTCCAAACTATGACTCGGCGAGAGGCGCTGTCTGGAGCTGCACGGCTGCTTGTGACCGGACGCTCCAGACGGAGCGAACTCAGCCGCATCACGCAGGCGGGAGGGAGAGGGGAGGGCGCGAGCAGCACCATGCCGGAGATGTTGACCCTCTAGCGAATCCGTAGTGACGTGTCGTGGCATTTTCATTCCCCTGGCGGGCTGCAGAGGCCGGGCCGTGCCGCCTGACTGCACTGATAAGACGGCGGCCTGACACTCAGTGAATACACAAAGAGCCGGCTCACGGTCTGCAGGGTTCTTATCAGACAGCTGCTCCAACTGTCTCGCATCCTCTCACCGTTTCATAACTCGAGTCTGCAAAACCCAAAACACATCAGCGGTTATTTTTGTCTTTTACTCTCCTTCAACCTCCTCCAGTCAGCAGCAGCCTACATTTCCCAGAATGCCTTTTAAAGTGACCTCCAGGGAGCACGAGCAGCAACTTAAAGTGAACTGAGCGTTTCAGTCAGGTAAGAATGATGAGGTGCTCTCATTAAAACTCAACTTGACTTGTAGCTGCAATGCACTGTGGGTTATTTCCAGCTCCTGTGGGTGCAGAAAGAGCTTGTTTTCCTCCCCTCTGATGGATTTATCTCAGTGCGAACGCTAAGAGCAATTTCCAAATGGCTTCTCGCAAAGGAAACCAAGTCTGCCTTCCCGAGACAGAGAAGCAGCAAACAAAACGGCAACAATAGGCTGGAACATGGTGAAATACACAAAATGAGTTGAAAGTCATCTTGACAATAAACGGAACCTGGAATAGAGCTGCTGAAATGATAAAATCCATAAGATAAAGCCAATAAAACGAGTAGAACTTGGGGGGATGTGGTGGATTTCCCCCCTAGTTCTGTTCTGCAGCTTCTTGTTTAGACTCGTTGAACTGCCGTTATGACCTGGACGGTCATCGGGATTCTCACAGAGGTACTGTAGGTGCAGGGTACCTTCTGGTGATCACAGGTTCCGGCCCACCATGGGAACCCTACCTAAAGGCCAGCATGGCGGTTCTGATGAAGCCATGGTCTGTGTGCCTCCAGGTACCCAACTCTCCTTCCTCCTCTGGAGCGTGTGCGGGGGGGTTCAACGTCTCCTCCCCCACATCTGACCCTTCTCCTCCAGGTTGTGGCCAAAGCAGGACCAGCACATCAAAATATAATACGCAACACCGTTGCAGCAAATAAGACTACAGAGCAATGCTGCAAAGTGATATTAGTCTTATTTGTTAAATATTGCCGGTGATAAACTACAAATGTAACTGATCAATTCTCCAATCTGAACTTAAGCAGTCGCTAATCCATGACTGTAAAAAAAGACTTATCAGCTAATACAGACCAAACACACAAGCATTTTCACATTTTCTGCATCACCAACTGAATACAGGTCATTAAACCAGGTATTGGTACTTTTGGCAGTGTGGGCATGTGCCAAGTCCTGCCAGAAAACGACTTTGGACTTAATAAAACACAGCGGACCAACACCAGCAGATGACAGGGATCCCCAAATCATCACTGCCCGTGGAAACGTCCCACTGCACCTCAAGCGACTTGGATTCTGCGTCTCTCCTGTCTGAGACTTTGATCTCCAAACGAAACGCAAAATTTACTTTAATCTGAAACGAGGACTTTGGCCCACCGAGCAACAGTCCGATTCTTTCTCTCCTAAGCCCACATGCTTCTGACATCGTTTCTGGTTCAGGAGCGTCCTGACACAAGGAGTGTGACGGTTGCAGCCCATGTCCTCAATACGTCTCCTGCTGCAGTCCACTCCTTGTGAATCTCCCCCGAATTCTCGAATGGGCTTTGCTCCACAGTCCTCTGCAGGCTGCGGTTATCTCTGCTGCTCGTGCACCGTTTTTTCCCCCCCTTCTGCTCAACTTTCCATGACTATGCTTGGATACAGCACTCTGAACCGCCAGCTTCTTTAGCAATGACCTTTGGTGGCTGACCCTCCATGTCGAGGGTCTCAGTGACCGTCTCCTGGACGACTGTCCAGTCAGCAGTCTTCCCCATGATTGTGCAGCCTACTGACCCAGACTGAGACACCACTGAAAGACTCAGGAAACCTTTGCAGGTGTTTTGAGTTAATTATCTGTTTGGCGCGTGACACCATGAGTCTACAATACTGAACTTTTTCACAATATTCTAATTTTCTGAGACACCGAATTTTGGATTTTCATTAACCGTAAGCCATAATCATCAAAATGAAAGGAAATAAACACTTGAAATATATCACTGTGTGTGTGTGTGTGTGTGTGTGTGTGTACAGAATCTACATAATAATTTGACTTTTAGAAATTGAATTACTGAAATAAATTAACTTTCTGATGACATTCTGATTTACAGAGCTCCACCTGTTGATGTGAATTCCTCTGGCAATACCACACATACAGTTTGCACTGCTGTAACTTTACAGCCGAGAGTTATTTCACATTAGTAAGACATGGCTGACATGGCGCCTCCAGCTGAATATAACCTGACTGGGAGCAGGTTATGAGTTCAGCACCTTCTTCAATCTATGCCATGGAGAATTCAGGCAGGTCTGAATGCAAGAGGAGGGGGTCCAACCCAGTAATAGCGAGACGTATTTAATGAAGTGGCCAGTGAGTGTTTGCTCCTGCTCTAACCTGACTATCTGAAAGTGTTGCATCACGTGGAACAATCTGTGCACTGGAATCCTTCCCTTGCCTTGCGGCAACAGTGCAAGAGTCTTTAGGTGGTGCATGGGCTTACTGGGCATTAGCAGCGGTCTACACCCATCAAGGTGTGAGTAAGAGCATGGCAGAGGTCGGACTGGGAGGCACAGCGCTTCTCCCTCTGGCTGCAGCGATGCACTTGAGATTATCAAGTAATACTAATAATCTGATGGGTTTCCAGGACGCTGCGCTGCAGTTTTCCCTGGAATATCGTGGAGTTCATCACAGTCCTGGGATGAACCACACATTAAAATAACTTGCATTTGCATAACTTCACACTGAGAGGCTGGAAGCAAAATAAGATGACACTCAGCTTCACATCTCAGGTAACCCACCCATGTTTCAGGGCTACATAAGCCTAAATTCTCATTCTGAGGGGGTTTACTCAGATTTAAGCCCAGCTTAGGGATGAAACTGAGAGCTCTTTGAATGATGCTGGCTGCTTTGCTTCTCAGATGCCAGAAAAATTTGAAAAATGACAAGAAAAGCAGACAGTGACAGTCACACATGATCATCTGTTACTGCAGCTCTCAGCCCCCCCTCTAAAACACACAGCATCCATCCATCCATCCATCCAGCCATCCATCCTTCTGCTGTCAGGACTCCAGCCACAGATCGACCCCTATGCGGGTCAGACGTCAGTCAGCCTCAGCAGCCCGGGTCTGACA
>VUQH01020823.1:1716-12595 GCA_015106775.1 Etroplus canarensis | reverse complement strand
CAGAGAACTACAGAAGGTGATGAACAGGAATGCAAAAGACCTAAAACCAGGATAACAGACAACCAAAAGAGTACAAAGAACATAACTACAAGGACAAAAGGGTAACAAGAACTAATACACTGAGACAATAGACGAGGAGGCTGAACACAGGGAGACATGAGGAAGACAACAAGGAGAACTAAAAGCAGAACATGAGCAGGGAAGGCACAGATGACTAACCAACAAGTGCTAGAGTCAGAATAACTCTGGAACAGAAACTCAAAATATACAGGACTAGCTTCCAAAAAAATACAGGACCATGACAAATACACGCATAAGATACATAAACTAGAATTCTGTTTCCCAGACTCCCTGTATTATAGAAAAAAGACAATATAGCTAAAAATATGCAACACAGTTTAAAATGAAGTTATGGCTTCGAGCTGAATCCTGTGTTGTGGTCTTTCTTTTTTGTCACATTATGTTTTCCATCAATGTTTCTGCTACAAGTGCATGCAAAGAAGAAATCCCCCTTGTTTGTGAATGATTGGAAAGGTGTAGTAAACCCCCTACCCACCCAAAACCAGTCAATCAATCAATCAATCAATCAATCAATCATTTTCTAAAGCTTGCACTTTTCATAGAAATGGCCGAAAAGATAAATCAAATTCAGGGATATTGATTCCCATGGGTTCTCTGAGACTGTCACCTACTGATTAGTTTTTTGTGCTTTTGTCCTCTGTGCCAGACAAAGCTTCCTGCTGTGAATAATTAAGGCTTGTGCTCACTTGTTTCTTGTAGCTGGAGGACCACTACAAGCATATAATTTCCTTACAATCATTACAGATTTTACTTGCTGAGATCAGAGATGCTGAAAGATGTGTCCAAAAAGTAAAAAATAAAATAAAACAACTTCCTCAGCCTACATGCTACAGAACCATACCTATCCATCTTAGTCAAACAGAGGAAAAAAAGAAGAGAAAATCTGAACATGCATTGGAATTATGTATTATCATTTGCACAGGATCCTTCAAGAACCTCACATTCAGTCCATGACAGACAAATTACATTATTATCACATAGATTTATAACATATCTATTTGTTAAATTCAGTGATAGAAATGTTATGCTTGTATAATAATTATCAGGATAGTATTAATGTTCAGTTAAGGCTATTAATCTATCCATTCAGTTTCTCCGTAGTGCCTTACAAGCAAAAGGTCCCTGATTCAATTCCAGGTTGAGAGTTGCATCAGGAAGGGTATCTGGCATAAAACCTCAACCAACTACTGATGCAGATTAATCCAGATTTAGATGATGCAGGTTAATCTGCTGTGGTGACCCCTGGAAGAAACTACAAGGGAGTAGTTGAAGATACATTCAAGTCCATCCATCCATCCATCCATTCATCTTCTGCTGTTTATCTGGGTATGGGTCAGGGATAGCTGCCTTCTCCTCAGCCATCTCTTCCAGCTACCAAGGCATTCCAACTGTACCTAAGAGATAAAATCTCCCTGATGTGTCCTGGGTCTGCACTGGAGTCTCCTTCCAGTTGGACATGCCTGAAACACCTCTCCAAGAGGCATCCTAGTCAGATGCTTGAACCACCTCAATTGGCTCTTTTTAGTGTAGAGGAGCAGTGCCTATGTGCACCATATCTTTAAAGCTAAGCCCAGACACCCCTTAGAGGAAGCTCATTTCACCACTTGTACGTGCGATCTCATTCTTCCAGTCAATACCCAAATTTTGTGGTCATAACCGGTAAATTGACTACTTCACTTCCATCCATCTGTATCACTGCACCAATCCATCTGTCAATCTCAACATTTGGGACAGCAACTTGGCACTCTACCTCAGACAAGGAGATGCTAATTCTCATCCTGACCACTTCACACTTGGCTGCAAATCACCCCAGTACAACCTGGAGGTCACGACTCCATGAAGTCAGCAGAACCATGGCATCTGCAAATAGCAGAGATAAGCTACTGAGGCCACCTAAAATGACACCCCGACACCTTGGCTCTCCCTACAAATTCTATCTATAAAGTTATGAACAAAATCAGTGACAAAGATCAGCCCAGGGCATCACTGGAAATTAGTCTCCTGAGGTGAGGTGTTACAGACATGTACCACTGGGAGGAGGCCCCGGAGTAGACCCAGGACATCCTGGAGAGACTACATTTCTCACTTGTCTTGGGAACACTTTGGTGTCGCCTGGAAGAGCTGGAAGAAGTGGCTGGGAAGAGGAGGTCTGGGCCTCTCTGCTTTGCCTGCTGTCTTTACAAGTCAGACCCGGATGAGCAGCAGAAAATGGAAGGATGATGCGTGAATGTCATCAAACCATGATTGATGTTATATATGGTAGAACAGCTTTCAACGTTTTCAATATAGTGAGAGCATAGCTTTATCACTAACACTGAATGTAATTAGGTCGGTAGGTGAAATAGGGAAAATGGGATATAAAAGCTCATTCTAAGAATTTACTGCAAATTCACTCTGAGTATTTCACTTTTTCCGCATTCTGCATAGCTTGCATTTTTGGGAGAATGTCCCCTAGTAGTCTGTTTAAAAATGTATAACTCAGAGTAGAGAAATGCCCTCAGCCAATTAATTTTGTCTGTGCTCTACAGTGAGATGAGAGCTTTTTAAATGTGTTGTACAAAAGTACAAATGGAAAACAAGTCGGTAATGGTGGCATTCTTCATAACCTATTTTACCCACAGAAAACCAAACCACGGAACAGTGGGAAATTCCATGTGATGATAACCTTTTTTTTCTTCCTTTCCCACCTTGCAGTATTTTATTTATTTATTCGTGGCGGTTGAGCAGAAATCATTAGGGGAATTATAGATCAAGCTGGTGTGAACTGCAGTCTTAGTCTAACATTAATGCAAGTTTAGCTTTTAAAAGAGTTTGTGTGAGAAATGTTCATCATACTTTGCTTATGTGAGTAGATATGGAATTGGTCTGCAAGGTTCTAGTCTGTTTCTGAGGGATTTTGTGAAATAAATAAGTAATAAAGGCAGTCCAATACTATCTCTCTTCCTGATGTAGAAAACAAAATGCCTGGTTTGAGAATAAAAATGGCAGAATCAGCAAATCATCCAAAATGAAAGCTCAAATACGGGACAGACTGGAAATTATAATGATGTATTTACAATTAATTATTTGATGATCTGAGATTTAAGTTTAGGAATTGGAGTGCTTGCAGTTCATCATTTTGGGTTACAAGGGGCAACAAGAAATTCCACCCATCTTTTGTCACCTTTATTTTCTGGGAATTTAATTTGGTTTACTTTATATTCCTGGCTGAGAAATCTGAAGATGCATTTTTAAGCAACATGGAACAATATACAGTAATTAATCATGCTAGAGAAACTCACAAAAACATAATGATGACAAATTCTGCTTTGTAATCCCCACAGATAGAATAGCAAATTCCTCAGTGTGCAATAGGCATTCCAGAAACTAATATACATAAAGAGTACCAAATGTATTTTGTTACATTTCTCATATTGTCTTACATCATATTTAGACTATGCCTCTCTATCTTAAAAGCAATGTCAATCAGTTCATATTTGGTAGCCTTGGTTAGAAAGTTCATGCTGTGTTATAAGCAACAGATACAAAGAAATAGACATAACGGTATGTTAAATAAATGAATAAAATAATTAAAGTTTTCTATCAGTTTATTTTCTATCAAAAACAACTTAGAAATATTTAAAAGGGCTCATTATTATTATTATTATTATTATTATACAATGAATATTTTGAGACATTTAACATATCAGTTCTGTCACTTTTAAAACACTTTTAAAGGGCAAATTCTGGTGAATATCAGTTGGATATTTTTAAGATAATCCGATTTCCAAAAACGTTGGGCCAGTGTGTAAAATAGCAATGTTTATTACGCCTCTCTCACCTCGGGGTTTCCGTGCACAGGCATGGAAGGGCAGGGAGGTGTACGCTCCTCATCTTGGACTTCCATATATGCGGGTAGACGATTAGGGAGGTTGCAGAACTGAACTGTGTATATAAATAATAACTTTCTGTAGGCTGGCCACAAAGTCAAGTTCAGTCCACTTGACTTTCCATATCAAATGAATACAGATGACCTTTATGTATTCCTTTCTCGATGACCTTTTAATGTCATCCAACTAACACCATATGAAATAATAAACTGTCCTTTTGTTTCAAAACTCACAATATGGAAATAAATTTGTAAAATAATGGATGCAGGATTCTCCAGGGAAAAAGAGGAAAGCCCTTCATGTCATGGGGACACATAAGTAACTTAGACACCTGTGAAGACAATATTGGTCTGGAGAGCTTACAGATATTTATTTGAATTCTTTTCATTTTTGATGATATTATGTGCACTATACTACTTGCCCTATGCAGTTTTTCAAAGAGCAGTAACTCTTTCTGGAAAATGGCCTCTGGAAAAATGCTTTAAATGGGAGACATTAGAAGTGAATAAAGTAAAAATTCATGAAATCACTCATCTTGACACTTGCCCAGTTATATATTTTCATTAACTCAGGAAATGTTGTGTTTAAATAAACAATTAAGGTAATATCTATCTTAAGTATGCACCAGTTTCCATAGATTTTAAAATGAAGCACCAGCAGTAGGTAAAGGTTCAACATTTTGGTTTTAATTTTTTGGCACAGAGAGTCCAAGGTTTTACAGAGGGATTTTTTTAAATCTCTTATTACTTTGCAAAATGGAAAATACCTCAACAGTCACAAAAACTCCTGTATTTTCGGCAGTGCTACCTTTTCAAACCTAAAATCTTAACAGGTCTCACTATCTTCTTGTTAACTTTCCCCATTCAATCTTACTGCTATCTTTCTGTCACAAAGGACCACTGACACTCATCTCCGCCCTTGTGCACTGTTGCTTTGGATGGTTGACCCCAAATGTCTAAACTTATCGTCCTTCTCTACCTGTACTCCTTGCATCTTCACCATTGCACCTACCTCACCCTCATTCACACACATGTACTCTGTCTTGCTTCTACTGACTTTCATTCCTCTTTTCTCCAGTGCATACCTACACCTCTCCCGGCTCTCTTGCATCCACTCCCTACTCTCACTTCAGCTCACAATGTCAAATGTGAATATAATCATTCACAGAGACTCCTACCTTACTGCCTGACCTCATCTGTCAATCTGTCCACCACCACTACAAATAAGAAGGGGCTCAGAGCTGACCCCTGATATAATCCCACCCCCATCTTGAACCAATCTGCCACTCCTACTGCACACCTCACCACTGTCTTGCTGTCCTCATACATGTCCTGCACCACCCTCACATACTTCTCTGCTACTCCTCACTTCTTCATCCAATACTACAGTTTTTCTCTTGGCTCCTTATCATGCTTTCTCAAGACCCACAAAGACAAAGTGCAACACCTTCTGACCTTCTCTATACTTCTCCATCAGCAAACATTGCAACTGCAGTATTTTTTCTCAGCATGAAGCCATACTGCTGCTCGCTGATGGTCACCTCTCTTCTTAGCCTAGCTTCAACAACCCTCTCCCATATCTTCATGGTATGGCTCATCAACTTGATCCCTCTGTAGTTACTGCAGCTCTGCACATCACCATTTTTTTGCAGTGACGGTACTAATGCGCTTCTTCACCATTTCTCAGGCCTGTCTCCTAGTCATCTCCATACCTCCACAGGTATGTCATCTGGACCAACTGCCTTTTTACTCTTCATCCTCTTCATAGCTATCCTCACTTCCTCCTTACTAAAACTCTCTACTTCCTTACTCACTATCTTTCCTCCATCTGTCCTCATCTCTCTTTTTCCTCATTCATCCATCCACCCTTTGAAGTACTCCTTCCATCTTCTCAGCACACTCTCTTTGCTTGTTCATACATTTCCATCTATATCCTTTAAAACCCTAACCTCCTTCACATCCTTTCTAGTTTGGTCTTTCTGTCTAGCCAAATGATACAAGTCTTCTCCTTTCTCCTCTCACTATAAGTCTTTTCCTTTGCCATTTCTCTTCTGGCTATTTGTCTGCACTTCCAGTATTCCTGTCTACTTTCTTCGTCTTCCTGACTATCCCATTTTCCCTTTGACAGTCTCTTCCTTTGAATTCCTTTGAATCCTTTCCTGTACTTCCTCATTCCACCACCTCCTTGTCTTCTTTCCTCTGTCCAAAGGATAAACTCAATACCTTTTTGGCCATTTTCCTCAACACCTCCGCTAGTAATTTGTGACTATCACCCAGAGCTGTATTCTGAACAACATTCCCCCTACTTCAACTTCCACCATTTAATCCTTAGCTCTGCTTTCACTTGCTTCCTCTTCTCACGTTCCAAAGTAATCCTACTGAGGACACCATCCTATGCTGCCTAGCTGCATTCTCCCGTGACACCACTTTGCAGTCTCCAACCTTCTGTATAAGATATAGTCCACCTGAGTGCACCTTTCAACACTCTTATAGGCCACCCTATGTTTCTCCCTCATCTGTCCTTCCATATTCCTCTTCTTAAAGTCATACTTATCCAACATGTACTCATCCCTTCTGTGCCTTTCACCTACATGCCCACTTAAGTCAGCTCTAATCACTCTCTTTCCTGGGAGTACTCTCTACCATTGCATCCAACTTACTCCAAAATTCCTTTAGTTCTTCTGACATCCAACTTGTGGAGCATACGCACTAACAACATTCAGAAACACACCTTTGATTTACAACTTCAAAGTCATAATTCTGACACTCTCTTCACCTCTAAGACACTCTTCACATACTCTTCCTTCAAGATTACCCCTACTCCATTTCACTTCCTATCTACACCATGGTAGAACAGTTTGAATCCACCTCTGATGCCCCTGGCCTTGCTTCCCCTCCACCTGGTCTCTTGCAAACACAATATATCTACCTTCCTTCTCTCCATCATATCAGCCAGCTCTCGGCTTTTATCAGTAAACGTCCCAACGTTTAAAGTTCCTACTCTCACCTCCACTTTCCTTCTGTCTCTTTCTGCCCCATCACATGTCTTCTCCCTCTACTCCTTTGTCTTTGGCCAACAGTTGCATAGTTTCTACCGGCACCCTGTTGGCTCACAACCGGAGGCGGTCATTGTTAACCCAGGCCTGGACCAATCTGGTATGGAAGTTAAATTATGAATCCGCATATTTGATTTGGCAAAGATTTTACACAGAATGTCCTTCCTGACACAACCCTCCCCATTTACCCAGGCTTGGGACCAGCACTAGTTTTACACTGGCTTCTGTGCCCCCTGTCGCTGGGTTGAGTGTTGCAATGATTTCAAGGGAAAAAAATCCAACTGTCAATAATATACAGACAGTGCTTAATAAATGTATTAGACCACCACCTTATGTAAGGTTTACACCACTGTTGCCCTAAATTAACAGCACTGGTAATTACCACATTTTTTTGTTATATTTCTGTAATGCTTAACACAAAAATATGTTGACACTCTTTAACCAGAATGATATTTTCAATGCTAAAATATAATTATTATTGTTAGCCGTGAGTTTTCAAATTCATTGTTTTACAAAAAATAGACAAAAAATAAATAGTAAAACACATTACTATTATTTGATTAAGATGTCAAAATATATTTACTTGCATGTCTGAGCAGAGATTTAATGGCTGAATGCTTTGCTTGATTAATTTCCAACTTCTCAGAGAAGCTCAGTAAACTGGCTCAAATTTGAGTATAAAAAGTTGAATTCAGTTTGAAATCCCTCATTTCAAAATGGTAAAACACAGAGAACTCAGTGAAAAGGAAAGAGTCTGCATTAAAGCACTTCATGATGCTATATGGCATTTCTCATTTTCTATGACAGGTGGTCTAATAAATTTGTTAAGGAACACTGTAAAAACTTCAGAACATATACAGGAATACCAACAGGAAGGTTTGGTGAAAATGGCGTATGTACACTTAGGTCCATAATTTTTGGACAGTGACATATGTTTTGCAATCTGTCCTGTGTACACCACCACAGTGGATTTTAAACTGAACAATCAAAATGTGACTGAGTGCCCAAATCAAAAACCTGTGGTCCTGACTGTGAAACAAAATCTATATTTTGGACTCAAGCTTTCTTCATGTTAACATATGATACGAAGCACCTGCTACAAAAGGCACCCTAAACGTTTACTAATAAATCTAAATACTATTTCAGTCTATTCTACATGCCTTGTTTGCAACATCATTACTAGTCCCACTAAACAGATTGTTTGTCTGTACCCACAAATAGCTATCCATTCTCTAGCCTTTGTTGCAAAGGGTGTTGGGACTATAAAGATCTTACATTTTCATGTTTCAAATTGTAATTGAACTCAAACATGTACAGAAGGAAGCTGAGAACTAGGGTAAAGCTTGATTAAGGAAAGTGACATCCAACTTCCATCTAGCCAGTCAGATCAGAGTGAGTTCGTCCAGGCCAAGTAAGAATCTGTGAATCACCAGTAGCACTAACAAATTGTAATTTAACAATCACAGTTGAATGTGGATGATTATGTACTGTATACTCATTTGGTTTATTTCTCATATTTTGTGTGAGTAACACATTCCTTGGAATACCTCTATTTCAACAGCCTTTTCTCAGGTCACTGCAGTGACTGTGGAAAACAGCTATTTTCTCTCTGCTCATCAAATCAGTCTTACATTTTATATTAGTGTGTGCTTAGAGGGTTGCAGCTGCTCCCTTTTCAAACCTTCAAAGGCTTACTGTATGCAGTGTTATAAGACATGAGTCAGATGAGCAGAATCAAAGGGCACTGATGGTAAAAGCTGTTCCGTGGTTTGTGGTCTTGTTTGAATTGTCCTACAACACAACTGTTCCTCAGACATCAAAAGGCTAGGAATACCACAGTGAATTGTACTAGAATGAGAATTGTTAAGGTTTTGTTTTTTACCCAAGACTTAGAAGAGGAAGATAGCAAAGTCGTGGGAGATTTACGAGCTGGTGTTCACTGCTCTTTAAAAGGATGCATAAGGGAGTGTGCTTAATGATTTATTACCGCATGCCACCTTGGAAATCAAAATGGATTTTAGAATCTGCTCAACTCTTAAATCCAGACCTGGAGGAATGTGATTTATGAAAGTGACACCAGGAGCCCTGTGTGTTCCACTGTGTGTCTTTGCAAGCATGTGTGAAACAGCATCTTGGCCTCATTAAGCACATTGAAGTTGTGTACAGTGGATTTTTTTTTTCTTATGCAGTGTTTCATGAATTGCAAGTACTATATGGCTGCCATATTATACTATTTAGCAAGGATGGATCACAGACATATATCCATTTGTAGAGCTCGCTATAGAAACTTTCTTTTTCATTTGCTTCTATTGTTAGTTGCACCTCCATATGACAAGAATACAGTAAAGTCTATTTTTCAGTCTTCTATTAGGAAGTCACAACTACATGCATGTGTAAAATGACAGGCTCAAACAGCAATGTTATATAGTAAACTTCATGAAAAGTAACAGGTATCCAGTAGACTTGTTGCAATTTTGGAAATTTATGCAAAACTACAACTTGGACACTACCTTGTGGAAGGCTGGGTAGATACTGTATGCAAAATCAAAGGTGCCATTCCTTGCATTTATCCATATACAGTGTTACCATTACTGCATTATAGCACTTCATGCTATAAAATCAGTTATGGTGTTTTTTTTCTTATAAAACTGAATCACATCTGTGTTGTCAGTTTTACTTTTTGTAGTGATCTTTAAGCTCTTTAGTCCATCAAACTATTTTTTCCCCTCTAAGGAATTTGTGATGTCACCTTCTTATAGAGTGAAGCAAGTGGTACTTTACAAAACTATGCTTTCACTCTAGTTTCCCTAATACCACTTATTAGCCTTTAAGCTATTATTGACAATGAGGTCAGGGGGAAATCTAACACTCAAAAATAACATTTTACAAGCAAAGTGATTAAGTTCATTTATGGTTAGATTTGTAAATGTTGCTGGTGTTTTTTCCTCTGTGTTCTCTCCTTTGGTCCTCCTGCTGGTTTCAAACACTCTGCCAAAAATAATAAACTAAATAGGAAATGCTTTCTGAGAGCAAGAATTCTCAGCACAGGTCACTGGTATTGATTAAAGTACCATTGATCAAACTAGCACAGAACCCCTGCAGATATGTTGCTCTTTTTTTTCTTTCCAGCTGTTATTTTACCTTGAAGGACTTACACCTCCATGATTCGTTCACTAAGGTGCTTTCACCTATTCTAATGGATTTGAGCTCTTCTCAGAACTGACGTTGAATATGTGCAGGCTATGCTTTATTGACACCCCCTCTCACATCTGAGCAATTCACTTCCTCATCATTATTTCTGGTACATGCCATTTGGTGAGCTAACATTATTCACTGCATAGCTCCATCCACCTTCAACCTAAGCAGAGGTCTAATCACCCAGAAAAGGCAAACAACTGTGCAGGTGTCGGGGCCATTACTGATTTCAAATGAGTGTGTAACCATGAAAGCAAGGTAGAATTGACATTCCTTACTTTTGCATACTTAAAATTAAATGCTAACACATTGTATACTGTTGAATCACCAAACTATCTCTCTCTCTCTTTACATATATGTTAGATCTCTGTGTGTAATCTTGCTTCCTGTGGTTTCTCATGCCTTGAGTTTATGGACTCTGTTTATCTTGAGGATCTTTTGGCAAAAATAAAGGCCAGTTTAAGTTTACTCATCTGGCCTCCTGGAGTCCTGCATATTGCGTCCTCTCGTCACTCTATGCCAAACTGTGACACTATCTTGAATTTCTACTTTTGTGACTACCACTGCATTCACTGCTGACAACTTGTTTTGTTTATGTAGCTCTTCCAGCATATGAAAAATGAAATGTTAAAAAGCTAAAAAAAGACAAAAAAAAGATCATTTCCTTTGAACAGGATCT
>VUQH01020820.1:22891-50335 GCA_015106775.1 Etroplus canarensis | reverse complement strand
TCTTTTACTAAGGAAAAAGGGTCAAGAACATCTATCTATCTATCTATCTATCTATCTATCTATCTATCTATCTATCTATCTATCTATCTATCTATCTATCTATTTCTTTATTTATCCCTTTATTTTCATCACTGGTTGATTTGTAATGCTTAGCTTTGCCTTGGTGCTTATATTCCTTATAGGAAAGGTTCTGCAGGCTAATCACACAATGCAGCTGACAGGTAGAGGACACTTTGGCATTAGGAAGAGAGGGTTTTCTGGTGTCCTAACAGTCAGGCTTAAAGCTGTTAATGCAACTAAAATGTGACTAAAGTAAAAGGATGCAATAAAGAGGCAGAAAGAGACATATGCAAAGTCAGCACTAAATTTAGCCTGATTAACAGTTACTTTTTCCCCAAGTTAGTGCACAACTTTTTTCTCATGTTTATGCTAATCTAGACCGTCTATGCTTGAGTTTCGAGACAACAGGTCTTTAGCATTAAATTGCAGACTGTGAAATGATTAACTTTTGCCTTTTATCATATTTTGCTATCAGCTGTTCTCACCAAAATATTAACACAATTAATATTTAAATCATGTGTTAATCATTCCAGCAGGAGTACTAATTCAGCAGCTATGTATGTAGACTTTTCATAAAATTGCACCATTCCTTTTCCAAAATGACTCACATTGTCCCATCTCTTCTGTTTTTCGCTCTTCCAAAAAAGTCCCCTCTATTTTTTCTCGCTCTCATTATGCCTTTTAAAAATTCCTATGAAGATGTAATGCTTTTATAGAGACTAGAATATCTTCACGCCAATATAATCATGACCCTTATTTTGCATATAAGTAAAGCAGAGAATTTGCTTCATTAACTATGCACATATAGTGAGTACTGGATAACAGTATCAGCTATGCACCCTATGTAAAAAAGCCAATCTTGCTAATTGCTAGTTACTTGAAACGCTATGAAATTGGGTTTGTCAACTTTATACCGTGGTTGTAGCACGTAATTTAATTAACATGTGTATCTGTGTTTTGCAATTACAGTACAGGGAATATTGATGTGCCACATCAATAAGTATTTTAGATAGCACCATCCACTTAACTGACCAAATAATCGGGAAGATTTTTTGTTTACTTTCAAAAAGTATGTGCCTTTTACTGTAAAGCACATGAAGAAAGTGGAACAAAAATTGAGGCGAAGCAATCAGCTGATAAATCTCTCTTTTTTCTTTTTTCTGTTTCTCTATCAGACGTGAAAGCCTGATAACCACTGCCACCCCACCACACCCCCCTTCTCTTGCCCTTCACATCTGTGTGTCTGCACAGCAGCGATAAGCAAATCAATATCCTGTCACTTCTTATTTTTACTAGCCCAATTCTGCTCTCTGCACCTTCCACAAGGTGACAAACTCCTGCCTCGTGGTCTAGGCTGGACAATCTCAGTTTCTCCTTTGTAGAATATTGTCTCTCAAGCCACTTTGAAAGGCACTCTGTATCACTAAAATTATGCCAACATATTGGTGCTAATACTGCCAAGGCAGGTGCTCACAACAACTTTTCCGCCATTTTCTGTTCACACTCAGTTCATCAGATAAAAAGAATGTGAGGATTTTTATTCTTTTGTAAGATTATTCAACTTGTATATTATCCTTTTGCTTTAGAGAGATTGCACTGAGATCCCACTACAGCTGAGGCCTTAGAGCTCTCATGCAGTGACAGTACACAGGTATTTCATCACACATAAAAACAGTCTGTATTACAACAGCTCACACTCAGTTTATATGTCAGGATAAAGATAAAACACACCAATGTGTACATGTCAAATCACACATTCTGGCTATTTTTAAGCTACATCCATGTTACTATCTGTAAAATGTCACTGTAATAACTTGGAGGTATGCATGTACAGTAATTCTTTTTTTTATTTTTTTGGTGTTGATTAATTTTTCAATATCAGATTAATTTTGGTGCTGAGCACTTGAAGGTGATAAAGTCTGAGTCCATGCTTTACGTTGCGCATATCAAACTAAATAGCTATGCCTTGAGCAGTACAACCGGAGCTGAAGAGAAGTTATATGTCTGAAATCACTGCAATATTTAGTCATTCTCGCTGCTTCATGATAGATGTTAAAATGATCTTACATTTACTGGCAACAAGAGCAATTCAAGGCAGTAAGGGGTTTCTTTGGCAAACATGATTTGACAACTTAATTTAGTTGTCAGAACTTGTGGTTAAATCTCTGGAGGTTTAAAAAAATGTTTCTAGCTCCATCTGAGCTGCTGAACTTTTAAATCAAAAGCTTTCCCAGGTAAAGGGCTGTCTCAACCCCATATCTTAATTACCCACATACATCTGTCACAACAGTTACTTTAAATTGCAGAAGAAAATTCTAAATTATAGGTGTGGTCAGCGTTATCAGTTGTAGCACTTTCCACACACTGTGTACTAATTTTAAATTTCAAAAGTGGCTATATTAGACAGTATGTTAACTAAGTTCCAGGCTATACAAAGATAATGGAAAGACAACTTTGGCCTGATATTTTCTGAGGACAGCTAACATTCAACAGGAGAGAAGATAAAAATTAATTTGGTTGGAGCCACTCATGCTTTTTATTCACACATTTCTTGTCTAAGGGCAGCAGGGAGAAGATTTGTTTAAATATTCAGTGCCCAAGGCCATGTCAAATAACAGCAGACCCTGATAAGATTTTCAAGGCTTGCCACTGAAATTAGTGCCTTAAACAATGATTTCTTGGAAATGTTTCTTGGGGCTTTAGGTTTGGGGTTTAGAAAATTGTGGAACAGAAGGACAGTGTGTCACTCTATGGAGTCTTTCATATACCCAACTTGAAAATGCCAGTCATGGAGTGGGCATAATGAAATATGAATTGAGCCATGGACCATCACTAGCACATTAATGATTTCTGCCAAATGTGTATCCTCCAGATTACTCCTTATCACCAGCAAGACACACACTGGTATCCTGTACTGGGTAAATAAACACCAGCATCTGAATGGACGGGGCAAAACATAAACTAGAAGGCATCATGTCCATTTTTGAAGTTTTTAACCGTAAGCTAAATAAAATTGACAACCATGCATAATAACCTGCAGTTTTAGCTGGGGGTGCTTTGGCTCAGCTAGGAAACAGCCTTGTTGAGAGCAGATTCGGCCCCAAAAGCCCCATTAAACTCTAATCCTAAATGGGGTTCCATGCCCTGACAGTTTAGGAGGAACACAGTATATTATACATTCCCTGCCAAAAAGAAACTTAGAAAACTGCTCTGTTCTGATGTTCATGTCTTTGGTAGAAATGCAATATGGGTTTCATCATTATTTTACTTTCACAGTCTTAATCACCTAAAAAAATACCAAGCTAATAATGCTTTTGTTACTGCATGTACTAGATGTGCTTAATGTCTCAATATTCTACTGTGCCTTCTGTCTACTCAGAAATACAAGAATTCCCATTCTCATATATTCTTCCTTTGATAATACTGTGGCTGATACATAACTAATTGTTTCACCCTTCCAAGAGACTTGAATAATGTAGTTGTTCATTTTGATCACACAAATGTCCCCATGGGACCTGCTTGATCAATTAACAGATGAACAGTCACATTCATCCCTGTTTTACTTAACCTACCTTAGAGAGAGTTTAGCAAAGAGAATCAGGCAGGTGTTTGTAAGTGTTCTTGTGATGCTCAATTTATTTTGGTGTGTGTAACTGCTGTTTGTATGGTCTTATTTTGTGCTTGTAAGTTGGTAAAAGTAAAAGATCTGGACCAATAATCCTGCATTAGCCTTTTAATCACTTTATTTGGGTTGGGCCAGAGTAAAACATTGTATCAAGTTTTAATAAAAATTATTGTGGCGATATTTGTGTTAGCCAGGAAATTTAAAATAACAACTTTGTTGAGATTGTGTCTTCATTTAGTGTCACCAGCCAGTCAAATGCATCATCAGAAGGTTAAAATAAATTATTTATCCTAAATATAATATTGATGACATCTGCTATTGGCCCAATTACAATGGTAAAAAGTCAAGTATTGAAAGTGACCCACACATGCTATATCTTGCTTAAATGTAACAACCGAAATAATAAACCCCACTTGTGTAAGTATTATCTTTTTCCTTTTTATTAGTTAGGTTTAGTATGGTGAGAGTAAAGCACAATGCTACATTGTTGTGTGGAGAACATGAAATTTATGATTAGGGTTGAGGTATTTTTTCCCAACTTGTCACATATGGACTCTTTTGCAGGTTCTCAGACCCATTTTGACACACACTAATTAACATTTTCCTACACCTAATAAAAAAGTGAGTGGAAGTGAGAGAACAGTAAGTGACTACAAATCAAAAATAAGCACAATAACAAAGGGCATGAACTTTGGTCTCCTGCTTTACAGTCTTGAGATTTAAAACATTGCAATCCATCTCAACTCCTTATTTGAACTTTGTTCTTGTTTTTTACCTCTCTTGACTTATTATGCAATCTTTGTGCCCCTCTTTCAAACAGGAGTATTTATTCTCGGTTTCCAATATGTTGTGCTACATCAATACCATAAGACACTTTTTACCTATGCCTGATAAATCAGTGACTTTGACAAAATGATAATATATGACGACATGGAATTGAAAAGGAGTTTGGTTATTTTTTATGATAAGACTAATGCCTATGCTTAGGTGCAGGCAGTGCTTTCTTTGTGTGTCTGTGTCAGGTAGAGTTCAGGTGAAAGTGAAGTGTGTGTGGGTGGTGGTACACGTGGGGTCATTCAGAGAACCTGAAATTTGTCTTTTGTGTACTGTGGAGAAATATTTTCTTCTTTGGTTACATAATGCTACTGACCACGCAGAGTCAAGGTGGTCAAGTTATATTATGGTTGTGTTAACTGTTGCTGCTATGGTTACCGAAGTAGAGGTATCAACTTTACCGGACTTCATTTGAAAAAAGTTATATTGCCTTAATTGTGTAGCACAACTTTCCTGATAATCTATGAAAGAATTCCTCTAGCTCATAAACTACTGAGTGTTTACAATAAAATTTCACCTTTGCTGCTGCCTTTGAGTTTCTACGGATTCAAGATTAACCTTGGTATGTGCTTCACAAATGTTAAATGACATATTGATTTGCGAAATCCCAAACATAGCCTACCTACTCACACAAACGGATGAGTTCATGAGCTGATGCAAAAAGGTGAAATTTTTCACGAGATACAATCTTTGATTTTAATTATTTTTTAATGTATTTTTTTCTTTCTATTTATCTGTGAAGAATGTCAAGCAGATGTCCATTACAGCCTGCAGATGAACAAAGTTGGTGAAGTCCTCATGTAGCCTTGAAAAGCATGACCTTGTAAAATCTGTGCAGTATAAAATACACACAAATTTGAGAATCTTGACAAACATAAATGAAGCAGACACACACACAATTACACATGACTGAACTTTGGTGCTTCACACAGTCTATGCAGTTACTACAGTTACTCTGGAGCACACATCTATTTACACCCCCATATATTCAGGTTTCCACCCACATATTAGTACCCACACAACAGTACATGCTACCTTTCTCACTTTATTTCATAAAGCAGTTGGTTGAACACCTATAAATAGGCTGTAGGGCACTGCACAGCCTCAATTTGCCACCCCCATACACTCCTATAGCAATTATCCCAAGCTTTATTTCGGTTAAGCAGTCAAGCACGGGGAATAGACGACTCAGCCCATTCAGCAGTGGTTAATAGGAATGAGGATACTTAATACCAGCCAGCAATCAATCAGATAAAAACAGAGTGAGTAAAATGAGCTAATTTGTTCATACACATGATCTGCAGAGTATTTGTTAAATTGTGCCAAATTTAGCAAATCTTTTTGAAGCGCAGATCTGATGGTAATGTGTCTCATTTGGGATTTCTGGCGTTACGCACTCTCAGGTTTGCCCTTGCATTCTTAGGTTAAATCGCATACAACAGTCATTTTCCACAGGCAATACATGTATGATAATTTGCTAAATGCATAAAAGAAATACAGGAAAAAAGAAACTAAAGAAAAAAAGGTGTTTTATAATGTATGAGATCCGGTAATTGTCATGCCAACCAATAACTTGTTTCCAATTCAGAATTCTTAAGAAAGAAAGAAAAAATAAATAGAAAAAAGTGGTGTGAAGTGGATGGGAAAACTAATTATATAATCATATTTTAAAAACCATATTCAGATAAAGTACTTTTGCTAGCTGCTCTTGATAATTTACTGTCATACAACTTATAAGGACCCTGGCCAATAAAACAAAATAAGTAAAAACTCTCTAAAATCTAGAAGTATACACTGAATGATGGTGTATGGCAAAGGTTGGCTTGTGGAATGGCCTCTCTTGTGGCCCTCTGTGGTTTGATTGTGGTTCAGTTTGGTTCTCTGCTCAATGTCACTGAGCCATTTTCTATGAGTCAATCCTCACAGGACTAGTGCAGCATATGTTTTCTTGCCTATGCCCATTTAATCAGAGTTACTGTTTGTGTGCTTGTGGCAATTATGGACCTCCCATACAAGGACATCAGTTTTCTTTTGGGAAATGCTTTTGTTCTGGATCTGGACAGTCTGGAGAGCACGTTACCAAAATTTGCAGACAGAAAATATGGTAATTTGGTTCATCATTCTTACTGCCAGGCTACACTCATTACTTATTATACTTACTGTGCCAACCCTCTCTGGGCATGCCTCTCTCTGCGGTAGCTTGGTGGGCTGAGTCAGGTTGTCAGAGAGATTCAGTTCACCTGGTCTGGCTCCACTATATAAGGTGTTGGACGTCAGCCAGTCCTTCTCACTCCCTTGGCTTCCACACTGTTTGTTTTTTGTCTTTGTAAAAATTTGTCCTTTTCAGTTATGTAAAATAAATGTACTTTAGGTTACAATTAATGAACTCCCTTATTGTCAAGCCTCGAGCCTGGTTGTGATAGTATTTGACAGATAAATTCATTGATGTTCTATGCAATCTGGTCAATCTCCTTCATTCTTAGCAGGGATCCATAGGAGCCCAAAGTTCATGCTTCAGAATGCTTTTAACACTTGATTTCAGGCATTTTTCTCTGCTTTTGGTTCTGCAAAGTTTTGTCTCAGACACATATTAATATGTGAAGCCAGATAACGCAAGTCAATTTGTTAAACTATGGGCATGTCGTAGAGATATAAAGACCTGGATGACCCGTAATTTTTTTACTTCTAAATTCAGACAAAACTGATGTTATTGTAAAAAACCTCAGAACCATCGTATCTAACCAGATACTGACTCTGGGTGGCATTACTTTGGCTGGAATCTTGAAGTCATTTTTGACCAGGATATATCCTTAAATGCTCACATTAAAGAAATATGTAGAACTGCCCTCTTTCATCTGTGCAATATTGCTAAAATTAGAAACATCGTGTCTTAGAGCGATGCTGAAAAATTTGTTCATACATTTATTACTTCTAGGCTTGACTGTTGCATTTCATTACTCTCTGACTGTTCTAAAAGCTCCCTAAAAAGCCTTCAGTTGATCCAAAATGCTGCAGCAAGAGTACTAACTGGGACCAGAGAGAGAGATTAGATTTTCCCCTATACTGGCTTCTCTTCATTGGCTCCCTGATAAATCAAGAAATGAATTTAAAATCCTTCTACTCACATACAAAATCTTGAATAATCAGGCATCAGCCTATTTTAAAGACCTCATAGTACCATATTATCCCAACAGAGCTCTTCAGTCTCAGAGTGCAGGCTTACTTGTGGTTCCTAAAGTTTCTAAAAGTAGAAAGGGAGGCAGAACTCAGGCCCCTCTCCTATTTGTAACTGGGAGACAGACACCCTCTCTACATTTAAGATTAGCTTTAAAATGTTCCTTTTTGATAAAGCTTATAGTTAGGGCTGGGTTACTGTAGGTGACACTAAACCATCCCTTAGTTATGCTGCCATAGGCTTAAGCTGCTAGGGGACTTCCCATGATGCACTGAGCATTTCTTCTCCACCCGTCTCTTTTCACACCCATGCAGTTATATGCCACTGCTGCTTGTCATAAAATTTTGTCTTCTCTCTCCCATAGTGTGTTTTTTCTCTCTATGCTCTCCCTTTTTTCCTCCCTTTTCCCTCATCCCCCAATGGGTCAGATGGCTGCCTTTTCCTGAGCCTCGCTCTGTCGGAAGTCTCCACTTGTTAAAATGGAATTCTTCCTTCCCACTGTCACCAATTTCTTGCTCACAGGGGATTATCTGATTGTTGAGGTGTTCTCTCTGATATAGTAGATTATTTACCCTACAGTAACTGAACATAGTTCTGGCTGTAAGCAGAGAAACTCCACCTATCTGGTTATCCAAATTATTTGTGAGGGGCAGCCAATCAGAAGCAAGTTAGCTTAAAGGGATGGAGGAGCTAAAAGATACATGTAAGCTAAGGGATTATTTTGAACTGTGATACAATAAGTATAATAGGTCAACCTTAGATTTTTACTTGAAGAGCAAAAATCATTAAACTGTAAAAATAATGTTTATAGTGACATTTTTTTCCTTTTTGGTCAAAAGTTAAAAGGCCTGCACTGACACTGTACTGTCTGAAGTGTGCATGTTTGACGCAAGACAGTGTTTATTGTATAATGTCTCTTCAAAGTTAGAGCATAAGTTTTTAAACTGTGTTTTTGAATATCTACAGGACTGTGCATATGCAGCCCTGCTGGAATTCCCCTCAAATTATAGCCAACCGTGTGTCTGAATGTGAATTTGTCATGATTTTGTGAAATCTTGTGACTAGCAGACCGCTCAGCAGTCAAATCCCTAAAACTGCTGGGAAGAAAGTGCCCTTCAAAGCCCCATAAAATACTCTCCCAGAGCAAACCTCTAAACCCAAACTGCTGCAGTTGATATGCTTAGTGGCCAACAGTACAAACACATGGCTGTAAAGGCAGCTGCCAGGTGTGTATATGAGTGGAACTCTCTCTTTCCCTTGCACCACTGCCCTAGGTCATTGTATTAAATGAAAAGGTACACTTAGTGAACCTGGATGGTTGAATAAAATCTTAAAGTAATACTATGCAACAGTGATTCAACCAATAACCATTTTTGCTTTTGATTTCCTAGCAACCTGGTCATTGGAAAACCTGACTTACTGCAGTGTCCAAGAGCTTGTGTATTAAAATTTTAAAAATGAATAATAAAACAGCCAGGTTAAATAAAAGATTTAGGCTTAAATGCCTGGCCTGTAAGATTTAAGGTGACCTGCTATCAGAAGTTGAATCTAACATACATATTTACGTATTTCATATAGTAAAATCACTCTAGGATAATAATTGTTGTGCTTTTGTTCACTTACAGAAAGATATTTATATACAATATTATCAGGTCCACTTCCACAATAGTTACCACATTGTGGTGCCATGTTTCTACAGTAGCTCAAAACAGACAAACAGATTTGAATATCAGCTTTGTGTTTGCCATACAATCCTAACACAATACAAAATGGCTTTCATTACTCACTAGCTATAATCTATTAATTTTGCAGTATGAAAACTGAACCTCTAATTCCTGAAGCTTTTTCAGTCCAACAGCATTTATAATACTTGTGGATGCAGTGGTGGAATACTCTGCTTTATTTCCTGACAGACACCAAAGGTTTGGAGAATGAGTGGGGGTACAGTCTGTTACAGTCTTTATTCTCACCAGCAGATACTCCTGAATCTTTTACACTGGTTCTTTGAACTTACAAACAAAATGTAACTGACCAGTATGCAAAAAAAAAACAAAAAAAAAAACCCACTATTAATATTTTATATAATATTGTGCTGTTGTTGTTTTTGTATGAGTGGAATTGCTATCACATATACTACATTTCTTAATTTTCTTTCAGGATTTCTTTGATGTGAATCTTTAGGACCAGTGTTCAGTGTCAAATATGAGGACATGATGCTGACAAAAACATTGCTATTCCTCCCTTGGGACAGGTGGTGTGTATGGCATAGTCAAGACTTTGCAGATGTGCAGGCTGCATGGGACTCATTGAATGTTAGTATCTCGAGACAGCACTTCAACTGTCTGTGTCACAGGAAAATGAAAGTGACTTGCATTGAGGCTGCAGATGAACATTGAAGCATTGAGGCTATGCTGAATCAGAAAACACACATAGAAAGGAAGGAAGAGATAAAAAAAAAAGATAGCGAGGAGGAAGTTGGCATACTGAGAGTGAGAAAGACACACAGAAAGAGAGAAAGGGGTGAAGAGAGAGGATAGCTAGGTCAGAGTGAAAACCTGGATATAAAGGAAAAGATGGAGAGAGAAACTTCACTGAAAGAGAACATAAAGTGACAGAGGTCTAACAGACACAGCGGCTTTGATATCCCCTCAGCTTCAGACTGACCTTCACCTGCTCCACATGAACCAAGCAAAGGAGACACAAGGTGAATGGACTGTTCCCTGCGCTCTCCTTTAGCTCGCGCTCTAGTAACTGTAATAAAACAGCGCTGTCTGGATGGCAAGAGGAGTGACAGAGGGGAAAGCTCCTGTGTGACCTGCACATGCAAGCTGTTTAATGACCGTAAAGAGATGCTGGGGTGAATCTTATATATAGCCATAAAACATCATGGGCGTACAGCAATGTATACAGGCGGGCCAAAATTATTTGTCACATATTTAACATATTCTTATTGTGGAATTAAGTGAAACTTAAAAAAAATGATATAGCAGATCAGTATTCATGTGATGACTTTGGCGTGAGCCTTTGTTTTTTTTTAGCAGCTATTAATATCCAGTCTCTATCAATTTCTGATTTCTTCCATTATTAATGGATTTAAAAAACCCATTCAAAGGAGATTTAAAGCATCACACATTTTGTTTGGCATGTTAAATTTACTTTGTGAATTTTCCAATAGAAAGTTTTTCATAGCTACTACTATTGGTAATTTCACCTCAGAGTTGTTGTTGTTGTTTTTTTCTTTTCCCACCATCCTTATAATTTGAATCTGATTCTCTCAGGTCATGAAGAGCTTTTTACAGCTTTACAAACATTAACTGGTTTCTCTTCCTGAAATTTTTCTGGTTGTGATCATCTTGTTGAAAAGTGTTGGGGTTGTGCCACAGTGATCGGATCAACCTGTGGGAGACAGCATTACTCTAAAATAGCAAGACTGCACACTGCTGTTATCTTTAGAACCAAATCCAAAAAGTGCATGAACTTCCCCACTTTCAATTATTTAAATAAATGAGCTTCTGGGAGAAAATTTGAGGGTTTTAAAAAATGTCTTATTGTTCTTCAAAATTCAGAAGCAATAGTTCTTTAAATATTCTTTAATCTTGTACATTTCCAAGATAGTGCCATTTAAAACTGACTATTTCTAGCTGATTACAGATTGCATATAACAACTCTCAAATTATGCCAAAACTGGAAAGGACCTGTGCTCCTTTTGCAATCTGAGTATGAGTCAAGAGGGCAGCCTCCATTTACTTTGGTTCTGTGTTGCATATCATTTGCTAACATGATTGATAGCATGATTTGCTGAGCAACAATCACACCCAATCGGACAGCCAAATGACTGAAAGATATATATGTTTTTAAAATTATACTTTGGGAATATGCAGATTTGATCATTTGGAATAAAGATTTATTCATGCTATATGATAAATTACTTTTTATTTCTACTTTTGTAACAACTGGCAGTATGGGTTCATTCTATATTAGAGTCAGAATGAAAGCATTTAGCTTAAGTGTTAGAAGAATTGATTGACATTTCAGTTTTGGAATTATATTTTACTTTTACTTTTAGATTTAGATTTGATAATTACTGTGTCTAGATTGTAGCATTTATTATTTTATTAACAATTAGAAAAATGCAGCTCTCATTTTATTTGTAAGTATATATGGTGAAATATTATTTTGGGAATATTCACAATTGGTTTTTGGTAAATATGGGAATGCCAGATGAATTAAACACACTTGCATTATTCAGAGTGTGGTAACTGAATTACAGTCATCAAGAATCACAGTGTGAAGTTTTAATGAGCATAGAAGGGTCATAGGTTTCTTCGGCCTGCACTGTCCCATGCCATAAAGATAATAGGTGGGTGTGCTAATATTAACTTAAACCAAACACAGACATGGGAGGATGAAAATTTTTAGCAAAACTAGATCTACAAATGAGTCTAGGAGACCAGGGTTTTAAATGGCATGCTCAGGTAGATGTACTGAGTAGAACATGGCTTGTTTGTTCTCGCACTGGCTAATTAAGACCTGGAATGGGGAGAGTGAGTGAGTAAGAGTGGAAAAGAAAAGCAGAGAGAGAGAGAGAGAGAGAGAGAGAGAGAGAGAGAGAGAGATAGTTGTGTCTGTTTCCATTTTAAATTTATCTGAAAGAGAAAAATTACAGTTGACTCCTCCACACTAGTGGGATAGCAAAACCGATATGAGGGAGAAAAAACAACAGCAGCAAAGCTTTGAAACTCTGATGCAGTTCTTTTCATTAATCAGATACAACACACTGACTCTGCATTCCCTTTGAACTCTCACACTCTTTGAGCTTTCTCTGATTAACTTTGTCTCATAGACAGATGACTGATCATACCTGACAGTTATAATCATGACCCTCTATTATATGGCCACTGTTTATGGGCCTGGTTATGTGTTTATTCTTGCATTTGTTTGTGTCTTTCCTTTCATGTTTACCAGCTCCTTCTCCTCATTCCACTGACAGTCCTTGGAGCTGTATGTTTTTCATGTAGATGGTTTCACAGCATTTAATTTAGCAAATTCTGACTTGAAAATTCCCTCATGATCACCAGTGTGAATGAGAAGCTGTTTGAATAGTTATTTCTCTTCTCAGAAGCTGCTGTGGTAAAACAGTCACCATTCTGCTGTATGGACTAAAGAAGGTAAAAGTGATGGCTCTCAAATCCTGTGTTTCTAACCTAAACATGGAGATCTGGGGGTAGAATATGTCACAGAATCACTACTGAGGTAGCTAATAGGAATAAAAAAGGCAAATCTTTTGCTCCACTGGAATATGTACAGGCAGGGCCAATGACTTAAGTGAATTATTCATTCCAACAAATGATTGGCTCGGCCTTTGAACTTGCACAAAATAACATTACATCTTCTCTGAAATATAAATCCTCTGAGTTATCTTTAATCTCCTTGGCGGATATTGGTTAGGAGAAGTCACTTTTTCATATTTGCATGTCTTCTTAATAGCCTATTAATGAAGATACATGCAGAATCCTTTTGGTTAATAAGACACATGTCAGGTTTTTCTTGCCTGCAGAAGGAGCACTAAAACTTAGTAGCAAGCTGAGGGTAAGTCTTAAAACTGTGACAAGGCACACTAAAGAAGAGGGGTTGCCACAGGCAAAGGTAAAGTGGGAGAAAGATAAGAATGGAGGAAAGGGAGGAATGGGAGACATAGGGGTGTCAAGACAGAATTACTCCTCATTATAGTGCAGAGAGAAACCAGTAAATCAAATGTCACTGCAGCCTTTCTATAGCCTCCCCCCATCATCAGTCAAAACCCCTCCTGTAAAACATGCTTTGTGTTCTGGTGCATGACTGCCTCCAGACCTGTAATAATAGAAACATGTCCCAGTGCACTATGTACGACAAGGTCGTCTCCTGTGTCTCCCATCTGAGTTGTATTTTCCTGTGGATGTGTGGTCAAATAACATGGAGAAGTGGAGGATGTACTGTCTTTTTCATGGTCAACAGAAGGTCGATTGATGGTATTGATGCCTGATTTTCCAAAGCCATCCAAGTGTTGTTTGGAGGTCTGATGCCTGGCTGGTCCACACACACCATCAGCTGAGCAGGTGATGTCCTGCCACCATCATTTCACAAATGGCAAGTCGCAGCACCTTGACATTGTCGTGGTCGTGGGGTGAAAAACGATGTCGCACTTCATTAGGTCTCTGCTGGTGGAAAGCTGCTCGTCCCATTAGACGCCGCGGCGTGTCGCACCATGTTACTGCAAGCCCCATTGCCATTTATTTCACAATCGGCCAGATGAAACGGCTGATATTAACAATCTGTTCCTTGATGTGTTTCTCTCTCTCTCATTCTCTTGCTTTCCCACACTTCCACTTTTCTTCTCTCTCCCTTTTCCTTTTTCTTTTCTCTCTCCCTGACTCATTGTTCTGCCAATCAGGGGTTGGGGGGAGTAAAATTTTAAAAATCATTTGTTATGTTGGGTCACGTTTCAGGACACAATTAATGAGGGGAATCGTGTGGACAGGTAATTTGAATCATCAGCTCCATTTGTTATTTACAATTGTCAATTAATGCCACCCTGAACAGCCCTTGTGTCAGCTTTATCCCTGCCAGTTGCCAATTACTCTTCAGCCCACCTAGCTGACCTCCTGGCAGGGAGAGAGAGGTGGGGGAATCAGACAGGCACGATCCCTCTGAGACGTGAAACATCCCAGCCATCTGCTGCTCGCATTCATGCCTCCCCAACCAGGAGAGAAAGCAAGAAAAGTGTGAGGGAATAACAAAGAGAAAAAGTGAAAGAGTGAAGGTAGAACAAAAGAGAGAAATGGAAAAAAAAATGCACAAAAGCAGACAGAGGATAAAAAAGATAAAAGAAAGAAGACAAGCCAAATGACCTGATTTTTAGGGGACAGTTTTGACCTTTTGGTGGAATGACACAGTATGGCATATCTGACCAGAGCTAGTCAAATTGATAATGGCTTTATAATCCAATTTATCTTTGACTTTCTTTATGTCTGGTAAGGATGTACAGGTTTCTACAGAAATGCATGTGCTGCTGTGTTTATATTGTATACACATATATGTTCTAACACATTATATGCTGTACATTCTGACATGAAGCTTAACTAGAGCTCCTGTTTATTATCTTTAGAAACACACTAGTAACATGTTACATCTCAACAATTGCTAAATTGCTAAGTATGCATAAAATGTGTTTATATTAAAGTTAATACACTAATTACATTCAGTTGAAGGTATAATTCTTTTGTTTGGCATTAACAATTATCTTTTGATGTAAATGTGGAACAATGCACAGATTTCCTTTTACAAAAGTGATTTCTGTATCCCGCTTTTTTGGTCATTTGAATTTTGTCTTACTGTGAAAAGTGCTGAGACTCAAAATTAATAGCGGATCATTGTGGGTGGAAATTCCAGAAGGGATTAAGATTTTCCTCTTACATTGTACCAGTCTGCCCTTATTGAGTGTCATTTCCCCTCCCAAAGAAAGAGAAACAAGGAGGAAGTGCGAAAGCTGACCTTATGGGATGTGGAATTGCAATTTGCCACAGAGGACACCTCGACACATACAAATGATGAAGGGAACTAAAATTCCAATCCCTTAGAGTCCCCTAGCTGGAGGATATTGCTTTGTAAAAGGAACATGACATAACCTACCTTGCAAATGTGTCTGATGGCTTTGTTATGGAAAGACCGAGCAGGGAGCTTGTGGAGGAGTTAAGCTTTTCAGCCATTGTCTGACCACCACACAAAGTCACCGGAGGCCTCAACAGGTATAAATGCTTCATGATAGGATTTTCATTCAGATCTTCTTTGATGACAGCAAATACAAATCAAGCAGGTAACCAGACATTACATGCTGTATGTCAACATCAAATTTAGAGATGACAGGCTGTTATAACTCTTGATGCATTAACATGGAAGAAATAAATCTTGAAAGGCTGACTTTTAGCTCATGATTGTTCTTAACAGTTAACTTTCTAAAATAGAAAGTTATATCTTATGTGCAAAATCCAATGACACATTAGTGATGGAGAAGTGTTATATGTTGTTGATTAAACTCTTTTTCTAGGTTATGAGAACAGACATTCTCATTGTAGAACTTTGGCTCATTGTGCAAATACACTGTAGTACATGTGATATAGGGCACTTGTGTGACTTTGCCATCATATATGGCATTAAAGAACTTATTTCCAGATGATCAACGAATTATGTTTGTACTGAAATTTCTTTGTGTCTGTAGATGTCAGTAGGGGTGAAGTTGCCAGTATGTGTCTACTTGTCTGAAGTGTTGAATAACAACTGCTGCACTTCCTTTGATTCCTTTGACTAGCCGCCATGGCCAAACATTACAGTGTCTAACCTGTCAATGACATACCACGGATTGCTATTGATTGGCACCGTTATTGCTCCTGGCTAAATTCATTACAGGATCGACCAAGGTTGCCTGAGACGGGCACAGAGGTTGAAGCTTCTCAAAGCACCTGAAAGATTACTAAAAAAAACGGAAGAAAGAAAAAAAACTCTTTCAAGGTTTGGGGCTATGAATGCAAGTAACTATGAAGGTAAGAAGCTGTAATGATATTTTGTCAAAAATATTTTGGCTACAAGGATTTCAAAAAAAACGTTTCGATTTCTGCAGGTCAAAGATGGAATAGAATTATCTGTTCAATTCGCCTTCATTTTAGCAATGATTATATTCGCTACTGGCTCCTCTAAATGCATGCTTTACAAAGTGAACTCAGGCAAGGTTTGACTTGGCCATTTGGTCAGCAAAAAAAAAAAATCCTTCATTTCATCTTTGGGGAGATTTTTACTACATTGTTTAACAATGTTTTGAGGTTATTAGATTGTATATTCACTGCAGTTGCTCGCCTATGTTAAGATATTTCATGTGTGCATGCAAATTGACAGGATATTCAGCTTTTTTCATGTTGTTTTTCTCACATTCTTGCGTACAATTTATACAAGATATATTTATAAAATAGTAACAAGTATAGTAATAACAGCAGAATCTATCTTGCACACAGCCCACTGCAACTTCACATGGAAGAGTACAAGAAAAACTGAAATTAAGCCCCAGAATAATCACTTATCACAGTTACACATGTGTGGTTATTGCAACATAGTTGTTCCACAAAAGGTTCACTGCTTCAGAGTTTTTCAGCTAAAATTATTCTGATTGTGGGAAAACTAAAGACTTTTAGAGCATTTATTTGCTTTTGAAATTGTGTCATCGTTTTCTTTTTCGCCAGCTGTGACCATTCAGAGTGCATATCTCTGATACAAGCTCTGAATGGCTTTGTCATTTTTCTTGCTTCTATTCTGCTTTTAAATTATCATGATTAGCACAAAAATAATTCCTTGTCATTAGTAGCCTCAGGTACATTTTCATTTACAGACTTG
Source organism: Etroplus canarensis (assembly GCA_015106775.1). NCBI lineage: Eukaryota > Metazoa > Chordata > Actinopteri > Cichliformes > Cichlidae > Etroplus > Etroplus canarensis. The sequence goes on along the minus strand of VUQH01020820.1, from coordinate 33,224 downwards.
TTGCCAGGTCTAAAAAAAGAAAAAAAGAAAATGCTGCCCAAAACAAAACTTGTATCTCAGCTACAAGTCCATCATGCCACTGTGACAATTAGATAAATACTCCTGGATTATTGTTTCTTGGTTTAGGTATTGAGTGAAAGTGAGACAAGAATACCACAATGAAGCAAAACAAATGGTTTCCTACCTATTTATCTAATTCAAAAAGGTAAGCATTCATATGTTCTGTATTCATTACACATAAAGGTCAATATTTCAAGCATATTTATTGGTTTCATTTGCTGATTTTTGGTTATAGTTCATGAAAATCAAAAATTGACTACTTCAAATTATTAGAATATTTACTAAGATCAATCAAAAAGGGATTTGCAATAATGAAATATCAAATTTCTGAAAAGTATGTTTATCTGTACACTCAATACTCCCAATACTGCTCCTTTGCCATAAATTACAGCATCAGCTTGTGGCACTACTATGGTGTTATTGAAACCCGAGTTGCTTTGATAGCCTTCAGCTAATCTTTATTTTTGGGTTGGGTGTTTCTCATTGGCGAGCTGGCAGACCAATCAAGCACAGTAATAACAAGGTCAGCAAACCATTTGGCAGTAGTTTTGGCACAGTGGACAGGTGCTAAGTCCTGCTGGAAAAGGAAATCAGCATCTCCATAAAGCTTGTCAGCAGATAGAAACATGGAGTGCTCTGAAATCTCCTGGTAGATGGCTGTGTTGACTTTGGATTTGATAAAACACAGTGGACTAACAACAGCAAATGATATGGCACCCCAAATCATCACAGACTGCAGAAATTTCACACTGAACTTCAGACAGCCTGCATTCTGTACCTCTTCACTCTTTCTCCTTGATTTCCAAATGAAATGCAGAATTTAGATTCATCTGTAAAGAGGACTTTGGGCCACTGAGTAAAAGTTCAGCTCTTTTTTTCTCCTTTAATCTAGGTAAGACCCATCTGACATTGTCTCTGGTTCAGGAGTGTCTTCACATTAGGAATACAACAGCTGTAGATATTTGTGTGTGGTATCACTTAATGCACTGACAGAAGCCTAAATTCCCTCATTGTGAACCTCTCCAAGTTCTTAAATGAACTTTTCTTGACAATCCTCTCAAGGCTGCGGTCATCCCTCTAGTTTGTACACCTCCCAGTCAACTTTCCTTCAATACAGTGCTCTGCAAGCAGCCTTTCAGCAGTGACCTTCTGTGGCTTACCCTAGCTTTAGAGGGTGTCTGACCGGCAGTTGAACAACTGTCAAGTCAGCAATCTTCCCCATGATTGCAGATGTGTGTACTGAACTGAAAGACACAGTATTTTTACAGTTTGAATAATAATTAGCTCAAATTCACAATGAAATATTTGAATAATATGAGAATATACTGATGTTTAGCTTTATGAAGTCAATGATTAAAAACAATAAATAATGTATTTTTGTTTGATTTTTTGTTTTTGTTATTTGTTTTTTGAAAATCACAGCAATGGAAACCTATTTTTTTAGGAGCACAGTTTCAACATATGGCTCGCCTAATGTCTACGCCACCCTCCCCTCATGTCCTCTGATGCAACTGAAATTTCATCATGTTGATTTGGTTGATGGAGTAACGTAGCCAAATAGTTTGACAAATTAAAACTAAGACACAGCTATCTCTATACCTTATCTGCTACTTTATATTGATAGATATAAACTCTCTCTCGGACCTCATTTGTTCTTCTGCCCATTAATCCACAGCTAGGCATTCTCCATCCAGGGGCTTAGAAGCTCTCTATTCTTTCCTTCCTAGCTGGAGATTGGGAACACCATAGGGGGCCACAAGATCCTGCAGAATACCAATTGCCCACACCAGGGGGGAGAAGGATGAGGGATCTCGATTATAGATCTCACTTGAAACATTTTTTTTCACCTCCTCTTCTCATCTGAAGACCTAGTGACTGTTGAAGGAGAATAGGGACAAGTGGATTGCAATATTTCAGCAAGCAAGGGCGTCGTCATGCTGGTGTTTACTGATCTTAAATAGCAGGTCTCTGAACGTGGTCTGAAGTTTTTCTCTGCAGTTTACAAATTACAATCCTGATACTAAAAATGCAGGCACAGGAAGGAGTGAATTGCTTTTCTAAGATGATTTCACTGTGTTCCATACAGTGATTGGTTGTGTAGGTACAAGGTATGTCAGCAAAGATGAGAGAGAAGCAAAAAGGAGGAGGTGAAGAGGGATTGGAATAGCTTCATTCATCATAAGGTTGCCTGCGATTTCTCCCGCCTCTGTGATTCCGCATGATCTGGGAGGATTTAGTTTGAGGTCTAAAACCCTTCGAGACAAAACTGTACAAATTGAGTTTGATAGTTACCAACTCTTATATTCTGCAATAAATCTAGTCCTTGCAATAGAAACTCATACATCTCAATTGACTTCATTTTATATGTACTGTATAGTTTTAAAGCAACAGACTTGTCTTTGTCTTTCTTTTGCAAACAATAAAGATAAGACCAAGAATTGGAATTTTACCCCACTTGAATGCAGATACACCACAGTCTCTCACAACTGCAGCAACACTGGCATTAAATGAATTCATGAAATATGAGCTCAAGGCATATCTAACTTAAAATTGGGCATTACAGAGGTGGATGAGTGTCTAACAAATTAAAACAAAAAACAATACCCTTGTGCTGTTTGCAGCTCTGCATTTCATATTCTTCTGTGAAAAATAAATTCCCTCAAGTATAATTTAGACTGGACCTTACTGTTATTTTAAACCTCCATTCAGTTGGAAAGGTTTACAGTGCTCTAAGAATGTCCTTAGTCTTTTTTTTCAAGTGCACATCAAATGTGTATTGTAAATGATGCAGTTGCTGTGTAGTTTTTTGATGTTTGCCAGTACATTTGAAGAAATCCTGACTTCAACCAAGGCCTTCACTTCAAGGAAACAAGCAGTCGTCATATGTTGCTCAAACATTGTATGATAACTGAAAAACCAACACTCTGCATTGTATCTGATAAAATATTTGCCCAGAGATGCAATCATGCAGACTGATAATCCAGCACCTGGCTGTGCCCTGGAGGCCAGTGGAGCAACTTACGACGGAGAGCGGGGGGGTCTGTGTGTCAGCGATCAATGCCGATTGCTGTAGCTTCCCTCTGTCAGTCAGTGAGCACGTTATCTGCTCTTACCCTTCACTCAATAACCGATTCATTCGTTCACTCATTCATTCAGTTGCTCACTCCCTCTCACGCACTGCAGCAGTCAGACAGGCCATCAGTCCTACCTTTCTTTTAAAATAACAACACTGCCCCCTTTTGGTCAGATTCATCTGTCACCTGGACAGGCTGATGTCCCACTTGAAAAACGACTGCACCGAACAATTTCTGACACTCACCCTGTCTCACCGATTTATAAATCTTCTTTGGGAGAAAAGAGAGACATTTTCTATTGAGAAATGGTGAATAAGGGTTGAAGGTTGATGTTCTTTTGGTTGGCCTGACTTGGCTATATCTCTGACTAAATCACTGCCACTCAGTGCTTGCTACTGAGACATAGCCATTTCACAAGTGGTGTGGATTCACAGTGAAATAGTGCTTGTGGGAGAGCTTGTGGCTGGTCTGGAGTCTCGGGGGGAGGGTAATTATCCGTTATGATCACTGGGAGACGACATGAGTCTGTGTGACAGCTTTTGTTATTATGACCGCTGAGAAGAAGAGTAGAGGCAAGAAAGATGATTAAAAGAGTGTCTGCCCTCCTTGTGTCTTTGGAGGAAGAAGTATGGTGACACCCGGGTGTTTTCTAAGTATGTGCCTTGACAGCAGCATACGAGAAAGAGCTGGCATAGGGACTGACATGAAGAAAAGAGCATCCAAAGAGGGTGTTGGCAAGATGTTTGAGGCCCTTCCAGCCCCTCCTAACTCACGTTGTTGCTTAGAGACATTTGGAGAAAATGCAAATGAGCAGGAAACAGAGGGACGGCATGATTGTATAAACAGTTACACAAACACAGCCACCACAACAGCCACACAGAGCACTTTGGTTAAATGGCTGATTATGATAACAACTGATAAATTAATGGCAACATTAATCTAATTTATGCACAGCATGTAGTGACACTTTTTATAATTTCAATAATTAAAGTTCAGAGAAAAAAATAACCATAGATGTAATGTGAATCATGATATATCAGAGGGTTCCCGCCTTCAGAGCTTTTTTTTCTCTCTCTCTTTTTTTTTTTTTTGACAGTTTCACATGTCAAAGAAAAACCCATTTATATGGTCATGTCCCAAATGCAGCATCCCATGCCAGTTGTTAATTATTATTAACCACTCAACAATTCATTGTGGAGCATTTTTAATTAGACCACAAAATATCAGCCTTTCCATACAAAGGCTTAATGGGATTTGGGTGTTTCAGGGTTACAGTGAGTTCTACTGACATTCGCGTAGTTCCATGACAAGTCGCGGAATAGATCGAGGATGGTTTATTCATTTTTGGTGCACTTTATGGCCAGTTGTTTTCATCTTAGTGCTTAAAGCTTTTCTCTTGTTTATGCCCCTCTAAATATAAACATGAAACATTGGTTTTGAAGCGTGAAGAAATGGCTGAGATGCAATATAAGTCACAGAAAGAGAATGAGAAAAAAAAAACTATATCTACCAAGCGCTTTTATTTTTTCAAAGTGATGAATTAGAAATGTGTGGGAGTCTCAATACTCTGGTCTCACAATTCCCATGCTAAAAGCCCAAGAGGGTATGGAGAACGCAGCTGAGTCCAGATCTCAGCATTTCATCTGCAATGTTTGTCTTTGTTTTTATCTCTTGATTTCTATATAGGCCATACACTTTTGTAATGAATATACAGCAATAGAAAATTCTTATTTAGAGACTAACAAGAAGACAACAAGTGCAAAGATAAAAATCCAATAGCGGAAAATGCAGGGTGGGTGGAATTCACAACAAATGATGTCCTACATTCAGAAGGTGTTCATAAAAATGTTATTAAAATAACAATAAGTTAATATAATAAACAAAACTTCATCAGATGTCATCTGGCTGATGTGAGACACATTCAAAGTACTTAAATCCTGTCACTTTTATGGTGCAATAAAAGATTCAAAACATTTATTAAAACAATACAAGTAAATTAACTTCAATGCTGTAACCATGAATAATCACCAAAAAAATTATCTGCTTTGGAGAAGAATCTTGGACAATAGTGATGGGCCACACCCCAATCATTGAATTCAGGCATTTAATTTAGTCCCATTGCCACAGGTGTTCAAGATCTATCACCTAGCGGTACAGTCGACAAACATTTGTGAAAGAATGGATTGTTCTAAAGAGCTCACTGAATTTGAGTGTGGCACTGTAATAGGATGCCACCGCTGCAACAAGTCAGTTTGTAAAATTTCTTCCCTCTCAGACATTCCACAAGGACCTGTAAGTGATACTGTTGCAAAGTGAAAGTGTTTAGAACCCACAGCAACTCAGCCATGAAGTCGCAGACCACGTAGTGTTACAGAGTGGGGTCATCGAGCGCTGTGACACTTAGAGCATAAACATCACCAATAATGCTCTGCTGAGAGTTCCAAACCTCCTCTGGCATTAAAATCTGCACAAAAACTGTGTGCTGGGAGCTTCATGACTTCGGTTTCCATTGCTGAGAAGCTGTGTGAAAGTCTTACATCACCTAGCACAATGCCAAGCATCAGATTGAGTGGTGTAAAGCACACCGCCTTGGGACTCTGGAGAAGTGGAAACAAGTTCTGTGGAGTGGTGAATCGCCTTTCTCTATCTGGCAGTCTGATCAACAAGTCTGGTTTTAGCAAATATAAGGAGAAAGTTACCTGCCAGGTTATACCGCGCCAACATCATAGTTTGATGGCTGAGGGATAATGCTATGGATTGTTTTTCTGGGGCTGGCCTGGGTCCCTTAGTTCTACTGAAGGGAAAGCTTTGGGCATTAGTTTGGGGAAGGCCCTTTTCTGTTCCAGCGTGACTGTGTCCCAGTGCACAAAGCAAGGTCCATAAAGGCATGGTTGGATGAGTTTGGTGTGGAATAATTTGGCTGGGCCACACAGAGCCCTGACCTCAACTAGAACAGAGATTGCGACTCAGACCCTCTCATCCAACATTAGTGTCTGACCTCACAAATGCTCTTCTGGATGAATGGGCAAAAAATCCAACACACACTCCAAAATCATGTTGGGAGCTTTCCCATAATAGTGAAAGCTTTTATAGCTGTAAGAGGGAGGGGGGACCAACTCTATATTAATGCCAATGGATTTAGAATGGGGGATCACGAAAGCTTCTGTGAGTATAATGCATAGATGGCCCAATACCTTTGTCCATATAGTGAGAACAAGTATAATGAGAAACATGAGTCTCAAGTTTGTTTTTAATTATTATTATATGATTTAATATTAATGCTGTAATAGTAGACCTGTCTATGGAAGTTAAGATGGTCCATTTATAGCTTAGTTTTATGACCAAAACTTGTTTTCCTTAGTTCAGCATTATCATTCTTGTCAGCATAATTGTCAGGCACAGGAATTATTTTATCAGTGGAAACACTCAGAAAGTTATTTTTTGTTTGGTAACAAATGGTACACAAAGTTAACAAAAAGCTGGTGAAGACAGTTCAGCATTTTAGCAACTAAAAAACCAGATATATCTTTAGGAGTTGGCCCATATTGCAATTCACAAAAGAGGATTGTGAAAGGTTTGCGTTATGGACTAAAGAATATAACACTGCATGGGATTTTTTTTTTGTTCACAGTTTGTTGTATTGCTCACAGGTTGTTAAGATGTAATGGCAGAAAATCAAGCTCTACTCCCTCTGTGTATCCAACCCTCTGTCTTTATTGTTTTGGTTGCTGGTCCAGCTGTGCATGTGCATTCATGCATAATTGTCTCTCTTTTTGAAACAAGTGGCCCTACCCACATTTTACAAAGAGATGAGAATAAAAGTGACTCTCCCTGTGAAATAGTACAGAGAAAAGCAGCAAGACAGTAGTAAAATCTCACTATGACTGGCTCAGCATCACTTGACTGCTAAACGTATGTCACAGTTTAAGAATGTGCTAATAGCTGTGGCTGGACCTTTTTGACTGTTCTGTGCACAAGCACACTGGTCTAAATGATATGCAAGTTGCAGGGTGTGGAGGCAGCACTGGTTGATGCACCTATTCCATGTAGTTTCACATGCAGGAGCTCTAGTGCATCATTCATTAGTTCTAAATTTTGGTTAGTGTGCATTTCAAGTGATGTGTTTGAAGCCTCAGTACGCTAACAACTTATTAAACATAGCTTATTAAGCATATGACAGCACGACATCCCTCATGTTTATCAGTTTGAATATCTGCTGTGGTGTAGTAGACTTAGCCAGCTCCCACATCTGTGATTACCTCTGAAGAGTTTTGCATAAAAGCAATGTTTAAAAATTGTATCACAATCACCGTCAGATAACAAAATGAATGCACTCCTTAACTGTTTTTTTCTTTATTCTCAAAACATATTATATTTTAACACGGGATGGATTTCTTTTTGCTTTCTGTTTTGTGTTCTGCGTCGGATTGAACATTGTAAAGAAAATAGGAGAATAAGCAGCAGAATTGAAAATGTGCCACTACATGCCCCAAGGGTTCTTGAGCAAACTTGTGCTTGGAGTCTCTCCCCCAAAGGATTCAATAAAGAATAAAATATGGGATATGTTTCAATGTAATGCAACAGGAAGTCCATACACTAAAATGCATTCTACTTTGCCAGTGAAAAGTTAAGATATATTATCATAAGGTGACTAGGAAACATTAAAATACGAAAAAACACCCCCCCCACTCCCACACACACACATTTTGACTTAGAATAAGTAAACCGATTCTTATAAATCACCAATTGTGATACCAATGCTGTAGTATACTGCCACTGTACTCTGCTATGCCAGGGCTGGAGGCTACCTGCACTTTGTGCTAGTAATATAGTGTCTGACACTCCGCCATATCTAGTGCTTAGTGCCTTTAATATCCTGTGTCACAATACCCCCATTATTTAACTGTTCTGCTCAGGTTTTCTTCCTTATAAAAGAAACGTGCATCAGTATGACCTGTTATGTACTGTTCATGTAGTTGTAAATATAAATTTGCATAGCTTTGTCTTTTTAGAATTTAGAATCAAGCAACAGTAAAAAACGCATCTGCAAGACCAATTTGCTTCCATAATTCTGACAAAATATAGGACAAAAAGGTGTGCTTGAATTCTGTGAATAATAACATCTGATGCTGTGAGAGGCATTACCCTCGAGGTGTTAGGAATATGAAATTATGTTAATTTTCTGTCCAGGAGATCCTGCTGCTGTTACTTTTTCATGCTGCCAAAGGCAAAGACTCTACAAGACTAACATGTTTAGGGGGAAAACAGAACCTAGTTTACGTGCTTGCTGATCTACAAATCTGTCATGCAGTGGCTATTTATCCTTGCTCTCCTTTGTCCTTAAGGATAATGCTTCTTTGATGCCATCCTTTCGTGGCCTTTACAACATTTTGCAGCAGGATTTTGACATGGGTGGGCAAGCCCTAGGGCAGTGAGCAGGCTCTAAGCAACTTGGCTACACAGTGGACTGTGTACATGCGCATGTGTGTGTCCCTAATTCACCTGTACAGCTCAAAGGCAGAGAGAGGTAGAGAGAAACGCCTTACTCTCTCATGGGCTGGCTTTAACTCTATAGTGTGGTTATTATCAGGCCATGGCAAAAGGGGTGAGGAAGAGGCCTCCTTAATAGTTTTTATAGGTTCACCACTGCCCTGTCTCTCCACCTGGCATTTATCTTCCCCCGGAGGTGCAGCAAATGATTTTAAATTAATAAGCAGGTACAGGATGGGGTGCCTGTGATGGGATAGGATGCTCTGAGCAGAGAGATGAATAACTAGGTGCACAGTATACAGTAGAGCCTTCCATTTTCTTTTGCTTTATACTTAAGTGTTCATATGGCTAAATCTTTTTTTTTCCTCAGTGTAGCCATTTGTAGTCTTAGAGGAACATTAGTGCAGATTTACTAGAAATCCATACAAAAACAAGCAGTAAACTCTCTTGGCAAGGCTAGGACTGAAAAACATTTCTAAAACCCGGTTCCCGTAGTTATCTTGGTCCATTAGCTCACACACAAGTAAGACACTTCTGAAAACACAAAGACATGATCACCCTTTCAGATATCTATTCCGCACAGCTTCTGCCTGCCCCCCTGTGTCTCCCTCTTTTTTCAAGTTGTGCTTGGCCTGGCAACAACAATGACTATGCTTTTTCTTCACTTATATTCAGAATTAAACTTTAATACGCATAGTTAAGTCCCAGTGCACACTGTGCACAACCTTGCACAATCCTTTTGCCCTTTGTGTTTGCGCCTGTCGTTCATGACATATGCCGATGTAAACTCTAAGTATGTCTATGCCAGAGTTGACTTACCTTGGTTTCACTGCCAAATCATCACTGACAGTCAGTCAGAACTTCTTAGAGTCAAGTTTTTAGTGCTTTAGGAACCCTTTTGAGTATTTTTTTTTAATGTGTAATGGGTTAATGTGAATGGGTGTAAGCTAACGCAAATATCTTTTTCTTAACCTAATCAAGTACCTAAAGCAAACTAAATAGTGAACACTAAAAGTGCAAATAATAGAGTGAAAACAAAGCTCCTGTATCCACAAACCTGGATCCTGGATGTTGTATGTTTCTTTTTAGGCTAGTGAACCAGGTTTTCTCAAAAAAACAAAAGCATAACATTAAGCATATGAGCTTATCAGATTACCTCCAGTGAGTTATTCTTTTTTTTACAGCTTGTGAAGTGAATATGCAGTACTGCTGTGTTAGTGTTGTTTTATTAGTTAATGTTAATAGGGCAAAAGGTAGGAGTACTCAGCAGGTGGCCATCTTTCATTATCGCCTTTTAGCAATGTTTGGCTTTAGACAACATAACAGATTTTTATCTTTTGATGACTGTTGCCCACTCCTGTGAACAGGCCATTATGGTTTCAGGTGTTTAGATGTTTAAAGTCAGAGGAGAATCATGGTGGGAGTTTGAAGTAAATAGCATGTGTGAATGAATTTTTATGCAATGCCTCAAGCCCTCCCAGATTCTGGTTTTGCACTCCCACCTACACAAATTAAGTTGCACACACATGAAGACACACGAATTCAAAAAAGAAAAAAAGTATGTGTATATATATATCTATATCTATATATATAAATCAAACACAATTCTCCTTGATGGATGGCAAAGGCTGAGACAGAGAGAGAGAGAGCTCATAACACACGGAATATGAAGTGCAGGATATACAGTCCACAATGTGCTCAAATGGGCC
>VUQH01020820.1:11278-21278 GCA_015106775.1 Etroplus canarensis | reverse complement strand
TCCGGACCTTTCTTCTTCTTCTTCTTCTTTCGGCTGCTCCTGTTAGGGGTCGCCACATCGGAACGTCTGCCTCCATCTCACCCTATCCCTGCATCCTCTTCCCACACACCAACCCGCTGCATGTCCTCCTTCACTACATCCATGAATCTTCTCTGTGGTCTTTCCTTCTCTCTCTCTGCCTCCTAACACGCTTTCCCCCTCTCCCCCTCCTTGGTCTTCGGCCAGCGATAGCATAGTTTCTAATGGCACCGGAGGCGGTCGTTGTTAACCCGGGCCACGCCTGAGCCGGTATGGAAGTCGTGTAATGAATCCGCATATTTGATTTGGCAAAGTTTTTACGCCGGATGCCCTTCCTGATGCAACCCTCACCATTTACCCGGGCTTGGGATCGGCACTAGGACTACACTGGCTTGTGGGCCCCTGTGGCTGGGTTGGACATCAAAGGCACTGTGATAGACATAAACATGTAGGAGTATTAGTTTAGGTGTAAGTTGGAATATGCGGCGAAATGAGCTGCTTGGCGGAGGTCTGCGCTCTCTTGAGTGCTTTTCTAGTTTTTGTTTACTTTCTTCTTCTACACAACTACAACCCCAATTCCAGAAGATTTTGGGACACTGCGTGAAATATAAATAAAAACACAAATCATAAAGGAGAATTTTATTCACAAAGAACGCAGTGAGTTGAAAGTGAGCCATTCTACCTTTTCATGAAAAATACTAGCTCATCATGAATTTGATGGCAGCAACATGTCTCAAACGTTTTGGATCAAAGGCAGCAAAAGGTTGGAAAAGTAAGTGGTGCTGAAAAGAAACAACTTGAGGAACATGTTGCAACTAATGAAGTTAATTAGCAACAGGCCATAATGTGATTGGGTATAAAATGAGTGTCTTAGAGGTTCAACAAGAAACTACGTCTACAAATTGTGGAGTATCATCAAATATCATCAAAAGATTCTTTTAATCTGGAGACGTCTCTGAGCAAAATGGCCAAAAATTAATATTGGATGCTTATCATCTGCAGACCCTCAGGCATTGCAAACAGACATGATTCTGTCATGGAAATCACTGCATGGGCTCAGGAACATTTCCCCGAAATCATCATCTGTGGACACAGTTGGCTGCGGCATCCACAGATGCAGGTTAAAGCTGTATCATGCAACGATATGTGAACATGATCCAGAAACGCTGGCTTCTCTGGGCCAGAGCTCATTGAAAATGGACCGAGGCAAAGTGGGAAACTGTTCTGTGGTCAGTCAAATGGAAATTTGAGATTCTTTTTTGGAAATCGTGGACTAAACAGAGGCACCATCCGGCTTGTTATCAGCACTCAGTTCAAAAGCCTGCATCTCAGATGGGTAGGGGGGTACATTAGTGTCTATTGTACTGGCAGCTTGCACATCTGGAAAGGTTCCGTCGATGCTGAAAGGTATATACAGGTTTTAGAGCAACATATGCTCCCCTCCAAATGACATCTTTTTCAGGGAAGGTCTTGCATATTTCAGCAAGACATTGAAGCTGTTACAACAGCATGGCTTGTTTGAAGAGTCTGGGTGCTGGACTGGCCTGTCTGCAGTCCAGACCTTTCACCAACTGAAAACATTTGTCTGTTGTTAAAAGAAGACGGGACGCTACACAGTGGTAAACATGGCCCTGTCTCAACTTTTTTGAGACATGTTGCCGCCATCTAATTTAAGACGAGCTACATACTAAAACGTCTCACTTTAAAGGTTTGATGTTTTCTATGTTCTTTTGTGAAATATTTGTTTATAAGATTTGCAAATGATTATTTTATGCAGCGTCTCAGCTTTTTGAAATTAGGGTTGTATACTTTGGAGGGAAATATTATACTTTGTACTCCACTATTTATATTTTAAAGCATTATTTAATGTTGCAGATTTAGATTGTTTACCTAAAACATGAATAAAACTGTGAATTGTAATATTTTATTAGATAAATTGATTAAAGACAATCAAATCCAATAAAATAGTTTCTAGGTATTTAAAATGGGACAATCTGCATGATAATTATGTGTTTTGGTCTCAATTAAGTATGATAATATTTAATTAGATTTTAAATGTAGGACTTTCAGCCTCATTTCCCAAAAAGGAAAGAGATTTTAAATGTTACTGAACACAGAGTGCAATAATTTGCAGTGATTTAAACCATATTTTTAATTGAAATCAGCATGAAAACAGCAAATTGAGTATTGGTGTGTTTTTATTCAGTCATCTCATATCTACTTCTTTCAGCTGCTCCCTTTAGGGGTTGCCATGGCAGGTCAGCTGCCACTATCTCACCCTGTCCCTCACACCCTCTTCTGTTACACCAACCCTCTGCATGTCTTCCTTCGGTACATCCACAAACCTTCTCTGTGTTCTTTCTCTTTCCCTCCTGCTGCCTGGCAGCTCCATCTTCCAACATCCTTTGCCTAATATATCCACTATCTCTCCTCTGTGCATGTCCAAACCGTCTCAACTTGAGCTCTCGCTCTGATGTACTCATTTCCAATCTTGGTCACTCCTAATGAGAATTTTAACATCTTCAGCTCTGCCACCTCAAGCTTCGCTTCCTGTCTTGTTGTCAGTAGCACCATCTGCAAACCATGCATCATAGTACGTCTCACTACCATCTTTTAAACTTTCCCTCACATATAAACAGTACATACAAAATCCACAGTATGATGTCAGGCAGGAGTCTTTGTGAATTGTGATGTACGCAGATGACATTGTGATCTGTAGTGAGAACAGGGAGCCCGGAGGGGTTGAGGTATGCACTGAATAGAAGAGAATTGAAAGTCAGTAGAAGCAAGAGAGAATAAGTGTGCGAATGATAGTGAGGCAGGTGGAATGGAATGAAGCTAGGTATGTTTAAATACCTGGGGTGAAATATCCAACGCAATGGACAGAGCACAAGAGAAGCGAAGAAGAGAGTGCACGCACGCCAGCTGGAGTGGGTGGAGACGAGTGTCAGGGGTGCTTTGTGACAGAAAGATAGCAGCAAGAGTGAAAGGGAAGGTTTACAAGATGGTAGCGAGACCTGCTATGATGTATGGTTTGGAGACGGTGGCACTGACAAAAAGACAGGAGACGTAGCGAGAGGTGGTAGAGTTGAAGATGTTCAGATTTTCACTGAAAGTGATCAGGATGGACAGGAATCGAAATGAGTACGTCAGACAGAAAGCTCAGGGTGAACAGTTTGGAGACAAAGTGAAAGAGGCACAGTTGAGATGGGTTGGATATGTGAAAAGAGGAAGATCATAAAGCAGGTACATGGATGTAGTGAAGGAGGACATGCAGAGGGTTGGTGTGACAGAAGAGGATGCAAGTGATTGGGTGAGATGGAGGTGGGTGATCCGCTGCGTCGACCCCTGAAGGGAGAAGCTGAAAAAGAAAACGATGTAAAGTCCACAGTTTTTGTACTAAGTAGCAGGCTCAGGCATAGCAGTGTTTATACTTTCCTGCCCTATATTCTCCTCATTAAAGATATTACACCCTCCAAAAAGAAAAAAGAAATTACACTTGTAACTCTCAACTCGCTTTGTATACCATTCTATAGAAAACCATAACTGTATGTCAGCATTATTACATAATAAAAACACATCTTCTTTTATTTCCTTTTAACTTTTTTTCAGGAATGAAAGTATAACTATCTCGTTCTCGTTTTCATACAGTCTTCAAGTGGTTTTAATTTAGCTTTAATTAATCTTTTGTATTATTTCAAAATAAATTAAATCCTTGAATTTCACGATGTCAGAGTTGAGGGACAGTGGCTCAGTTTGATAATAAAACCAGCTTTGTTAATAATGATGTGGCTTTTTTTTTTTGGTAATAAAACTGTTAATTGTTGGAATTAGAAAAAAACTTCAGTTTAAAAAGGTCAGTTTAAATTTGACACCGACATTTTACAGACACGAGCATGTTTGCCTGTATGTTCCATCACCTAATCTTAAAAAACACTTTGTTAAGCCTTTGCAAAACAGTTGCTGTAGTTTGAGAAGTAAATTGTTTTCTTGTTTTTGGGTCTGAGGATACAGTTCAAGGCCTCCTTTCTTGTATTTTATTGTTTAATGCACTGAACGTTCTTAATGGATGACAGGCCTGGACTGCAGCCCCGTGCTCTTTTACTGCTGATCCGTGCTGTTGTAAGATATGAGGAATGTGTTTTTGATTGTCACGCTAGAATAAGTGATATTAGTTATCATATTGTGTAGATGGCACCATATATTGCTTCAAAACCTGTATATATCATCCATCTTTAATGGTGCCTTTGCAGATGTGCAAGTCACCGTTGACGTGTTGTCACTAAAACGCCCTCTCAATACCATTACAGAGGCCGGCTTTTTAAACTGTGTGCGGGTAACAACTCCTGACAGTTTTCCACTTTTCCTCAGTCCGTCCTAAATGAGCTCAAGACAGCATTTCTAAATCTTGCTTTAATATTTGTTCTTTTCGTAGTTGTTGTAACTCACATTTGTGACTGGAGAGATGGACTGTGTTAACGGACACCTTTTTTAAAAAAAAGTGTTATGCAATTTCCCCCCGGGATTAAGAAAGTATTCTGATTTCTGAGCACATGCAGTGATTTTCACTAGAGAATCATGCTTTTGATGCAGTGGATAATGACGAAATCCCTAAATCCAATTTTACATTAAGAAGCATTATTCTTCTCGTTAAACCATGTCCTTGTGCTTTTGCTTTCCAAATGCTTCTTCCAGCAATAACAGGAACAGATAACTAATAACTTGCACTACTCACAAAAAGTTAAGGATATTTGGCTTTCAGATGAAATTTATGGAAAAAAAAAAAAAAAATCACGCTACAGTGATATTTCTTGAAAGTACGGCATTCAGGTAGAAGCATGCAGTGGTGATTTCCCAACAACAGTGGTGACTCTTCCAGTCTCTGTTGCAATCTGCTGATGACGCTCTGTGACACTCTAAGCTCAGTGGCCACTTCCCTCTGAGCACATCCTGTTTGAAGCCACGCGGTGGCGAGGTGCTGTTGATCAGTTGTTAGGCGTCGTCTTGGTCTCATGATGTCAAAATGTGAACAGCATGATGAAGAGAGCTGTTCATAAATCCCAGTTCTAGTTGAATCAGAAAGGTTATCGGTCGATTCGTGGATCAAACAGCAGTTGTGAATTTTGCCGTTGTGCACCTTGTTGGAGAACAGCGGGTTATGCAAAAAGTACTGAAACGGTGAACAGCTGGGAAAGTGCAAAAGTGTAGAGACGGTCAAATGAAGGTGCATTCTGCAATTTCACCTGAAAGCCCAATATCCTTAACTTTCTGTGATTGGTGTATAATAAATTACTAATAATCCCAAACAGGCTACACCTGCAGTTACCAAAGAGAACCAGAAAACACCGTATTGGCCAGTTTGATCTGTCACCTATATTACTTGCTATTTTAGCTATATTAGTCTCTTCACAAAGGAGACACTTCATTTAAACAAGTTCTGGTATTTTGAGTGTTTGAAAACTAATTCGAAAGTGAGCAGAAAAATCTTAACTGCGTAGCTCCAAGTAATGTATTGATGAAATGTGTGCCTCCCTCCTGCACCTTCTGAATGTGTTTTTGTGTGTTACCCTGCTTGTGTTCTGTAGTGGAACCATGTGAAAGTGGAGAGGAAGAGACCATGGAGACACTTGTTGCGGCTGACTCGCTACTCAACATGGAGTGCGCTGACACCCTGTCCCTGGAACACTACTGTAAGGCCAGACACACGGCAGGGTTAACGTACGCTGTATGGACAAAAGTATTGGGCCAGTGCTTATAATACAGGGTGTTCCAAAAAGATGCACCCAATTTCAATGCGATATGTTTCTTGATAGCAACAACGTTACGCAATCACACAAAGTTACAAATGGTTGTGTTCTTTTTGAAGTCTATGCCCCGCCCTTTCATGTGGTAAACGCTTCATTTGTGGGCGGTTTGTGGTTGCAGACATGAAGCAGTTTCAATTTAGGTCCATCTTTTTGAAACAACTTGTACTTAAATTTGGGTGTTTCATTCGGTCCCATTGCCACAGATGTATAACATTAAGCATCTAGGACGCAGTCTGCCTTTGCAAACACTTAAGAAAGAATGCATCGTTCTATAGAGCTCACTGGAGCGCAGTATTGTCCATTGTTGCAACTAGTCAGTTTCATAAATATTCAACTGTCAACTATAAGTGGTATTATTGCAAAGTGAACGTGTTTAGGAACCACGGTAACTCAGCCACTCGCAAAGTGTCAGACCATATAAAGTTACAGAGCGGGGTCACTGAGTGTTGAGGCACATAATGGGTTAAAGTCGCGGACGCACTGCTTCCTCAATAACTGCGGTGTTCCAAACTTCCTCTGACATTAACATTAGCACAAAATCTGTGTGCTAGGAGCTTCATGTCATGGGTTTCCATGGCTGAGCAGCTGCGTGCAAGCCTTACATTACAGAGCGCAATGCCAAGTGTCAGATGGAGTGGTGTAAAGCACACCCCCACTGGATTGTGGAGCAGTGGAAATGCATTCTGTTGAGTGACGAATCAGGATTCTCTATGTGGTCGTCTGATGGACGAGCCTGGGTTTGCTGAATGCCACGGGAACATTACCTGCCTGACTGCATTGTGCCAACCGTACAGTTTGGCGGAGGAGGGATAATGCTTTGGCGTTGTTTTCTGGGTTTGGCCTGGGCCCTTGTGTTCCAGTGAAGGGAAATCTTCAGCATGTTCTAGCATGACTCTACCCCAGTGCACAAAGCAAGACCCATGAAAGCATGGTTGGATGATTTGTGTGTGTGTGTGTGTAAGAACTTGACTGGACTATAGAAAGCCCTGACCTTAACCCCATCTAACACTTTTGTGATGAAGTAGAAATGAGGTTGTGAGACAGGCCCTCTTGTCCAATGTCAGTGTCTGACCTCACAAGTGTTTTTCTGCTTGACTGGGCAAAAAAATCCAACAAACACACTCTAAAATATTGCAGAAAGCTTGCCCCCAAATAGTGGAAGCGATTATTTGCATTTACTGCAAAGGGGTGACCCAATCAGTGTTAATACCCATGGGTTTAGCTGGCCCAGTCTTTTTGTTCATATAGTGTGGCTCATATGCACACTTAGCAGCGTGAAGATGCCCTAGTTCACCTGAAACCCTCTGCTTTTTGATCTAACGTTTCAGTACCAGATTTTATTTTTAGACATGGTGGTCACAGTGCTGTTCTCTTTTATCATATCTGTTTATGCCCCCCCCCTGCAGCTCAGGCCTTCTTACCATCACTGGGCGATGTCATCACTGGTCCTGTTACCCAGGTGACAGTGTCAGCAGAGGGGGTTGTGGGAGCTGTTGACCAGCCACAGTGGCCCTCGTTGCACACAAATAAGCCTGCATCGCAGCTGCGGCCGAAAAAAAGAGGTCGGTTAACGTTCCAGTTCATCAGCTCATCCGGATGTATGCTACGGCACGGCGATGAAATACTTTTGAGTGACTTGTGTTTTCTCCTGTGCAGGTAGAAAACCTCGACATCGAAGAGCAGAGTCTCCAACACCGGACATTACAGTAAAGAAGGACAAATACAACAAAGGTTTGCACGACAAATACAACTTTTAAGGACCCAGTTCCCCATGAAAAACGTATTCCTATGGCAATAACACGTAGGTGTTACAAGAACTGTGCCACTTCCCTTATTATATACCAATCCAACGTTGTCAGTGACGACGTTAAGCAAGATAAAGGAAGCAATTTAACACCAAGCCTGTTTCTATTCAGAGACACAGCAAAACAACATTATATGACCCCTGAAATTATATATAAATCTATACAAGCATCACAAAGTAGAGAATGTAAAGGTGTTTGCTGTGAGGAATATGAAATATTTTATGACTTGATTTTGATATCGATGTGTGAAATCTACAATGCAGAGTTTACTGTTGGTCTCCTGTTGTCCAGATTTACTCTATGTGGTCTTCATCAAGGCTATTTAATCCCAACGTTATCTGTTCTTTTTCTTTTTTCCTTCCCGCGCTGTAGGCGGAAACACCCTGTACCTGTGGCAGTTCCTGATGGAGCTGCTGCAAGACAGACAAGTCTGTCCCCGTTACATCAAATGGACTGATCCCCAAGCTGGAATCTTCAAGCTGGTCAACTCAAAAGCGGTGGCCAGGCTCTGGGGCAAACACAAAAACAAACCAGACATGAATTATGAGACAATGGGCCGAGCACTCAGGTACAGCACGGCAGTAATGTCATTTTAAAACTGAAATTTCTTACTTTACAATTTGGGGAAAACAGCTCGTGTTTCCTAGCGATCATAGGTGAGCTTTATAGCTTTTTACTTGGGTTTTAAAAAGCATGACCCAAGAACACAGGCATATGTACCCAGTTAAAAGGTTCCTAACACTGGCTTGGTAAACGAAAATGACATGTTTAAACTTGATCACAGTACTCTAGGAAAGTGGTTTTCCGGTTAGACAAGACAATAAACAGTCTTAAAATGATATATTTCTGTGTCATTTAATTTGTATTTACTTACAGATGGGGCACAAGCAATACAAACTTAGAACATATAGTGTAAGGTTCATCCTGCAGGTTTGAGAGCTGTTTAGGAAGCTCTTCACCCTGTATGAATGGCTGGGCTGCAAGTTCGCGCCTTCATCTTTGCCTTAAGCTAGATTTGTAACAAAAAAAGGGCCATGATGATTTTGATTTCTGGTTCTTAAATTCTAAGCCAATGCAATGCTTGGTTTGTGTTTGTGAATGTGCAACCTCTTTCTCCATGCAGGTACTACTATCAGAGAGGCATACTGAATAAGGTTGAAGGCCAGCGTCTTGTCTACCAGTTCACCTCCCTGCCCAAAGATATGATTTATATCACTGATGGTGATGGCGTCAGAGACGAAGATGATAACAATCACGATGACAACAGCAGCAATGATGAAGGGGCGAGTGATGATTCAGAGACTACCATATCGTCTAGCGACCAGTCAGCGGAGGAGGACGGCTCCCACCCACCGCAAAAGAAAACCTCGCCCGTCTCTGTCCAAGCCCCGGCTGCACAGCGCGCCAGGTTGGCTCCTAGGCCCACGGCTCAGCGTGACACTGTCCTGCGTCCTGCCACCTCCAGTTTGATCCAGGAGCAGCATCTGCCTATCGTGTCCGCCGAGATGCTGCGGACGCTCCAGAACCTGCAGAAGGTCCAGTCGCTGCAACCCGCCGGCCACGCCTCAGTCTTCAAAACAGCTCAGCTGCTGGGGAGTCTGTGCGAGCGGCAGGCTGCTGCTGAGGTGGCCGTAAGCAGCAAAGGCGCACCGAAGGCGCCTGACGAAAAGTCACATCCGGGACGAAAAACGTCACAGCTCATGCCTCTGTCGAGCTTTGACCAGTAGAAAAGACCAGTGCCCGCTCTCCATCGAACATGCACACGCCTGTACACTCCACTGACTCAGGACCACTTACAGGACTGCACTTTGCTATGACTTTGTCTGAAACCCGGTGCCGATAAAAGAGGGACTTTTGATCTAAAATTATTTTAGAACATGAGCATAGATCAGTGCTTTTTCATGATGTTGGCAGGAACCAAAGTCTCACAGCAGTTTACCTTCTCAGTAAAGGCAGACTATGAAGCTCGTCTTCAAATTTAGCCTTATTATCATTCTCTGTAGCCTTTTGCTATACCAACACCAAAGACAGACATGCACTGGAATCTCTAGCCACTCTGCACCATCTGCAGATACTTTCTTTGCTTGCACTTCGGCTCCGGTGTCCTGGAAGCTATTATCTTATCACCACAGTGTGCCCTTCTTGTCTGCCTTTGCTCTTACTCTTTTCCTACTTTGTTTAGTTTTGTGGCTTTATGCCATCACATGCTGAAGCATTCCTTTGCCTTAAAAGTGGCTTTGCACTATTTTTTTTTTTTTTTTTTTTTTTTTTGTTTTTTTTTTTTTTTTTATGACGCAAGAGTATGCAGTTTGTGTGTGTAGTTGGTATATGTATGTATGTGTATATGTTATGTGTTTGTGAAAAAATTTT
>VUQH01020818.1:1528-11640 GCA_015106775.1 Etroplus canarensis | reverse complement strand
GCCAGTGCAGTAAAAGCCTACCACAATGGAACACTATCAGTCATGGATTGGCCTCCCCAGAGCCCAGACCTCAACCTTACTGAAGCAGTGTGGGATCATGTTGACAGAGAACAGAACAAAAGAAGAGCTTTGGAATGTCCTTCAAGAAGCCTGGAGAACTATTCCTGAAGACGACTTAAAGACAGAAAGCTTGGCTCAGAGAGTTCAGGCTGTGATGGAGAATAAAGGAGCTCAGAACAAATATTCACTTTAAGATGTTAGAATTCTACAAACTCTGTTTTTGTCTTCTGTGCTATATTTGCATTTTTTCCACATATTCTCATTTTCCTGCATCACATAAGACATGAGGGGTGGATCAAGACTTTTGCACACTTAAAGGCTCTTTCTGCACCTTCCTACATTTGTTTTTAGTTTAAGCTGCAAAAAAAGAAAAAGCAACAATCAAAGTTAAAGATAAATTTGTCTGTCCGCATTATTGTTCAATATTGGAATAAAAAAGATGAAGTTAATGATTTAGGCCACATGGCGACTGAGACTCTGACAGCACCGATCACCTACACAACTGGACCTCTTGTGGTCTGCGTGGTCTGCGACGGAGCCTGAATCATTCTTTATTTGATCCGTCATAAAACAAAGAAAGACGTGGATGTCACATTTTTATTTGTAATATTTTTAAAAGTATCACCCTGCCTTTAAAGGTACTAAATAAAAGGCTTTTATATTTATGTAACTGCGCTCGACAAACTTCTAGTTGACTCCATTTCTCCCAAAAATAAGCTGCGATTCCCACTGAAGTGTCACACACAATTACCAATTACACTTCTGCCGCTGAACGCAGGGAAGCAGGCGGAGGGCACATTGATTATGTGTTATGATGCTGCTTCTCTGAGTGCAGGCCGAGGAATCTGTGGGATTAACCTTTCATCCTCCTGCTCAGAGCATTAGCATAATGTATACTCAGCCAGCCAACCCGGAATGAACGCGTGGATACGAGCCCCCAGAAAAGGGGTTGTTTCCCAACCGCTGCACCCACCAAAGCAACTGGACAGTGCAGAATGAAGAGGGAGGGTCTGCGTCTGTACATCGATGGTTACAGAGACCTTTTCAGACATAATGGGACACTTGTGGAAAGAGTCACAGATTATCTTTGGTTCCCAGAGTGTGAGAGGAAGCAGAGATAGGGAGACTCTTTTTCTGACGTAAACAGAGAACTAATAACCTGGGATCTTAAAGTGCATACATATAAGACTATGATTGCTGAAGCGGTCTTTGTGCTCTGTTGGAGCAGCTTTGCATGATCAACAGTTCAAAATAAACCTTATGTATAATGCGCTTTTAATTTTTTTAAAAGAAAATGTGCATTTATGGTTCTTTCCCCTTTAAATCAACTTTCATCTGATTGGTTGTCCCTTACAAACAGATGGTTTGAACAGCAGGTGGGCGGGGTTTCTTATACCTCTCTGTGATATCATCCAGCTCAAGAGTGGAAAAAACTGTGGTAAACTGAGTGTTTGGAGCAGTCTGCAGCCTGAACTAATGCCTCACAGGGATTGCTGTACATACACGCACATTGTTATTGCTATGCTGATGACACCCTGCTATTTGTATCTATGAAGCCAGATGAAAAAAATCAGTTAAACCCCAGGTATGTCTAACACTGCATTCCCACTTCAGGCAAGTCCAACTTTTTTACTGAGATCTGATTATTCTGCGTGGTCATTCACATTATAATTTAAATGTGACCGCCATCAGACTGCAGGGTGAACAGTCTCCTGAAGAAGAAGACGTGACATCACACACAGCACGCTGTATTTACAGACGTAAATATGGGTGCTACACATGTAAGCGTGTGAGTAAAACTTCACTTTCAGAGCAGAATATGATACGCACTCTGCTTTTAGAGCAGCGTCTAATCTCTTAAGACTAAAACAAACATTTTACGAGCAAGGCGATAGGGCTGGCAAACTGCTGGCATGGCAAATAAAAGATCACATCTGTTATATCAAATGGGCAGACTCTGTTAGACCTGGAAGAAATTAATAATGCATTTAAGGGGTTTTACGAAAAACTATATAAAACTCAACAAACAATTCAAGTAGACTTTATAGACAGTTTTCTTAATAAATTAGATATAGCCAATATTTCAAACAAAAATAGAATACACCTAAATTTAAAAATTACCAAAGAAGAAATAGGACAAGCCACTGATAATATGAAATCTGGAAAAAGAGCAGGACCAGATGGCCTCCCAATAGATCTGTACAAGAAATTTAAAGATAAACTGATGACCCCTTTATTGCACGTTTACAGAAGCCTTCCAGTTGGACTACCTTCCCCCTTCTGTGAACACAACCTTGATTACTCTCTTGCCGAAGCCAGGAAAACCTCAAAACAAATGTGAGAACCTATGACCCATTAATCTATTAAATTCAGATCTGAAAATTATTTCTAAACTGTTAGCAATGGGACTGCAAAAGATTTTACTTAATATAATTGACCGAGATCAAAAGGCAGGGCTTTCACAATGTTAGGAGAGTATTGAATATAATTCACTATAAAAAAGAGGCAGTAGATACAGCCCTTCTATCAATAGACACTGAAAAGGCATTTGATAGAGTTGAATGGCTTTATCTTTTTCAGGTTTTAGAAAGATTTAGATGTGGAAATAATTTCATAAAATGGGTCAAAGTGCTGTATGGAAACCCCTCAGCTGAAATAATAACTAACAGAAATCTTTCTAAACTGATAGCAATAAACAGAGGCTGCCGACAGGGCTGTCCACTTTCACCCTTGTTGTTCACATTAGCAATGGAACCGTTTGCAATTGCAATACATATTCACCCCCAGCTTGGCGGAATCACTGTTGGACTAACAGAACATAGGATCTCCCTATTTGCCAATGATGTGATTTTATTTTTGTCAAACCTACGCAAACCAATACCAACTATCCTTGAAGTAATTGAGTCATTTAGCGATATTTCAGGTTACAAAGTAAATAAATCTAAGTCTTCTATCTTGTTATTGAACACAAATGAGAGAACTAACCCACTCCCCGAAGCAATACAGTTTAATTTGGTAACACAATTTGAGTATCTGGGTACACAAATTTTACCTGATCTAGAACAAGTGATTGAGACCAATTATAATCTCTAAATGACAGAATTAAGTAACTCAGTTGACAGATGGATGATGCTGCCAGTCTCTAGAATTGGGAGAATCAATATATTAAAAATGAACATCTTGCCTAAGATACTTTATCTGTTTCAGAACATCCCCACACCACCTCCTCTTGAATTTTTTCGCAGTATGTTTTATATGGAATAACAGAAGGTCTAGACTTCATTTGTCTTTGCTTTATGATCGTGGAAGCTTAAAGTGCCCATATTTCCAGTTGTATTACTGGGCTACGGAGCTGAGGTCTATAACGTTTTATTGTACGAACCATTCTCCACATTGGACAGACATGGAAATTCAAGGGCCTACCTCTTCCTTCCTACAGATATTTAAATACAATAAAAACATTATTTAAACAAACTAAAAACCCAATTCTTAAAAACATGATTAGAGTGTGGAGTGATGTAAAGAAATATTTAAATGAGCCAGGTTGTCTGTCTCAGTTCAATCCAACATGGGGCAACCAATTATTTCCACCTGGTAGAGCAGATGCAACATTTAAATTATGGAAGGCCAAAGGTCCTAGAATGATTCAGGATCTTTATTTACCAAAGTCTGACATTCTTATGACCTTTCAGGAACTGCGAGACGAATTTAATTTGGATAGGAAACATTTCTTTAAATACCTCCAGCAAGTGAAAATAATGTGGTTGCAAAACCTGCTCTATCCACTTTAGAGGAAATACTGATAAAAGATAGTAGAAAAAAGGGTACAATTTCTCAGTTTTATAGTTTATTGATGTATCATGTTTGTGAGGGCTCCCAGGATAGACTAAGAACCTGGAAAGAAGATTTGTCCCTACAGTTATCAGAGGAAGATTGGCAAGATGCATGTACTCTGGCACACACTCGATCTATAAATATATGTCTTAAAATGATCCAATACAAATGGTTAATGCATATATATGTGACACCAGTAGAACTCAACAGGTACAACATGGATATACCAGACGTGTGCTCAGAATGTATGGACTGTAGAGGAACATTGGTTCACTGTATGTGGTACTGTAGACAAATGACACTATTTTGGGAAAAGGTAAGGGGTATAATTGAGAAAATAATCTCTAAGCGAATAATTCTGGACCCAAAGCTGTTTTTGTTTTGTTTATACCCAGAAAAACACAGCTATACTAAACATGAACAAGCATTTATAGACCTCAGTCTACTTAATGCTAATTATTTTGGACGAAAGTTTACAGGCCAACTGTCAACCAGTGGATCCAGCAGACATTTTGGCAAAAAAAAAACCTTCACTTTCTTTCCGCTGACTCGCTCCAGCAACGCTGTCTGCCATGTTTGTTTGGTCCATTGTTGACATTTGATCTCGCATTTTGTCTCGCATTATTATGAATTATGATGTCTGTCTCACTTCAATGACGGAAAAATCATGACCATTCAGACAGAGGTCGCTCTGAAAAACATGACCGTATATGGACGTGGGTGGGGTCTGATATGTGCTGTTCAGACTGTTATAGACAAATCATGTCTGGGTCACAAATGGGCAAAAAAATGTATTCAGTAGAGACAAAAAGGTATAATGTTGTTATCCTCATGCAGGTTGTATACCTTACCTCTGTGAGTTCGCTTGGGGGAAACGTGATTGTGACAAAAAGGTGTTGAGACCAAATCATTATATCATCATGAGCTAACGTTAGCTAAACTCTGCCTTCAGAGCTCCAACTCCCTGAGCACAGAGAAAATATGTTAATCCCTGTAACGTAGTGGTTTACACATTCACTTTACAAGCTAAAGGTCGCTGGTTTGATTCCAGGTGGGGACACAAGCCCCCCTCAAAATGAAAAGGGTTGTGTCAGGAAGGGCATCTGGCCTAAAACCTCTTCCAAATTACTTAAGAAGAAGAACTCACTTGTTCTTTTATTATTAGCCTTGATTTAAACAGGAAATGAAAAATCTCTTTTATGAGAGTGTCCTGGGCTGACGGGCAACATTACCCAAAGCAAGCACAGGGAGAACATACGAACTCCACTCAGAAGGGCCCTGCCTGGGTTTTGAACCCAGGCTCCTCTTGCTGTAAGGTAACACTGCTAACCACTGATCCACTGTGCTGCTATTGTCATCTTCTGTCTCCCATAGTCTGCGTCTCTTTGCTCTCTCTCTTCTCTCTCTCCTCACCCCCAACTGACTGAGGCAGCTGGCTGGTCCTCCCTGAGCCTGGTTCTGTTGGAGGTCTCTTCCTGTTGAAAGGGAGTTCTTCCTTCCCACAGTCACCAAGTGTTGCTCATAGTGGATGGTTTGATTGTTGGGGTTTTCTCTCTGATACTGTAAGATCTTTACCTTACAGTGTGAAGCAGCTTGAGATGACTTTTGTCATTAATTGGTGCTTTATAAATGAAACTGAACTGAATTGAACACAAAGAACTAGGAACAAGAAGAAGAACACGATGAACAAAAACACAAATAACAGGAAGAACAATAACGACAAGAACATGAAGACAGAGAACCACAAGACCACTGAGAACAAAAAGAACAGTAAGGACACCAACTACAAGTGTAAAATGAAGAACAAGAAGAATATGAAAAACAAGAACACAAAGAACAAGACGAACATAAAAAATAAACAAAAAAAGGAACATAGCCAGTAACATGAAGAACAAGAACAAAAAGAACCTGGAGAACATGAAGAAAAGAAGAACAAGAAGAATAGAAAGAATGCGATGAACAAGAACAAGAAAACCACGAAGAGAACAGGAAGAAGAAGAACTTGTTTGTGTTTTTCTTCTAAGTGAATAAAAATGTAGCTCTGGCTGCTCCCTTATGTTTCCCCAAGGGGTCGCAACAACAGAAAAGTCTGAATGTTCAAAAGCAGTACATGTTATGGACAAAGTGTAAACATGTAAATATGCAAATGTATTAGTTTTACAGTAAATTAATTGGTGTTGAAGGTAAACTGAATGAAGTGCAATTATTTTACAGTGATTTAAACTTGTAGTGGCAGCAGATTTCAGCAGAAAGGGACAAAGTGCAACACTGGGTGGTCGCAGGAAGGAGGGACCTCCCGTGGTGTCCTGAGTGTCTGTCCGCTGTCTGTGTTGGAGTCCTCATTAAATACTGTGGAAAACAATTTAATCTAATATTCGGACGATCCTTTTTTAGAAGACAAACTGAAGGATAAGTCTGTTGTTTTTGTTCTGTCAACATCTAAATATGAAAAAAATCAGAATGACAGAGGAATCAAACACGCCTGTCTCAGGAGCGTCCTGCACAGCCCGCTGTAGGTCAGTGTACAGTATATGTGGGTGTGGGGCAGTCCCAGCAGCAGACTGTTGGTAACTGGTGGAGGATGGCAGAAGCACTGCCAGCAGGGGCGAATTAGAAACAGGATCAGTGGCCTCAGGCAACGCAGGGTTAATGCTGCCTGGCCAGACCCTCTCCTCCCTCCTTCACCATTCTGCCTCCCTTGTTCCCCTACGTGTGTGTGTGTGTGTGTGTGTGTGTGTGTGTGTGTGTGTGTGTGTGTGTGTGTGATGGAGGCTGATGTGTCACCAGCACACATACAGACGGATGGTAGGAAACACAGCCTGATGACAGCAGGTAGGTAAAAAACCAAAGCAATCACACACGCACACACACACAAAACAGAGGTTGAGGGCACAATGTATTTTTCTTTTTCTGCAATGTGAAAAAACATTTATCATGAAAATATCATTTTGAAAATAATTAATAATTGTTGTAGAATGATTGGTTGAATTGACAATAATTTAAAATGATAAAAAAGGTGGGGTTTTTTGCCAGGAGGAAACCTCAAAGTACCAAAGCCTGCAGTTCCTCTAATGTCCTTTTGAAGCTGGCTCCAGTGTGAGTCAATCCCATAAACTCCCATTCAATTCTCCAACTTTACAGCAGAAAAAAAACATGTTTACAGCCTTTAGTTCCCTGTTCATATCAAATATATTAGAGTTCTGTTTAAGAATAGGAGGAACAGGAAGACAAGTGTCACTTTATGCAGATGACACACTATTATATATGTTAGAGAAGATGTATATTCTAACAGCTCTTCTGCTGTTGTACAGGGGTAGGGGTTGTGTTGGGGTTTTTTTTATAACTCACCAGCTTAATTTTTACATTATTAGGGGCGTGTCCTCTTTGACAGATGGTTGTGACTGCTAGCTGTCTATCTGTTCTTGAACTGGACCTCTGGACTGTGTTTCCACTGTTAAAGCCTAATGCAGCATTTTTAATGCAATTACCTGTCCAGTATCATGGCTGCTGTGCAGTTAACTGGACTAACAGACCTTCCAAGAAGTCTGAGCTCCAGTTTAGGTGCAACTGTAGCATTTTCTTTGGATGTTACCTAGCACTAGTTAGTAGGTATTTGTGTCTCTATGTGCTCCCATACAGTATATGTATGAAGCTGATAACCAAGCTGACTCTAATGATGAACATTATTTACAAAAACATTTTAAGTTGATGTTAAGACTTCATCTGAAGTCTAGAAACCACTGACATCACCAAATCCTGTGTTTTCTCTCTTGGGATGCTCTGCCAGGTCTTTACTGAAGACACCTTCAGTTGCTGCTTGTTTGTGGGTCTCTGCCTTCAGTTTTGTCTTCAGTAAGTGAAAAGCTGCTCTGTTGGGTTGAGATCAGGTGACTGACTTGGCCATTCACTAATATCCCATTTAATTGCCTTCAGAAACTCTTGGGTTGCTTTGCAGTTTGTTTTGGCTCATTAACCGTTTGCACTATGAAGCTCTGTCCAATCAGTTTGCAGCATTTGTCTGAATGTGAGCAGAAAGTATAGCCCTGTACACTTCACAGTTCATACTGCTGCTTCTATCAGCATCACATCATCAATAAACACAAAAAAATCAAACCCTTAGTCCTAGCTCTGTATTTTTTTTCACATTTGATCTTTCTGTTACATGTTTATGTTGCACCAGGTCCTGGAGAAAGGTTATCTCATTTCACTATGTTCTGTGTCAACTATATGTGGTTGAAATGACAATAAAAGCTTCTTCAATCTTGAATCTTCTTCAATCTTGACCTGGTTCCACTGGCAGCCATACATGTCCATGCCATGACATTACCTCCACCATGTTTGACAGATGATGTGGTATGCTTCACATCATGAGCTGTTTCTTTACTTCTCCACACTTTTCTCTTCCCATCATTCTGCTACAAGTTCATCATGGTTTCATCTCTTCAAAGAATGTTTTCCAGGACTTTTCAGGCTCTTTGAGATGTTTTCTATCAAAGTCTAATCTGACCTTCCTGTTCTTGAGTGGACCCAGAGGTTTGCACTTTGTTGTAAACCCTCTGTATTAACATTCATGAAGGTGTCCCTTGATTGTAGACTTTGACAGTGATAGACCTAACACCTAACCAGAAAAATAATTCTGTAGTGTTCCACTTGAATTGTCTTCCATGATTTTTTTTGAGGGAGGGTAATAATGTAAATAGTGTTGTAGTCGTTGATGCAACCCGCCCATTGTGGAAGGGGCTTGTGTCTCTGCCTGGGCTCAGATCAGGAATCTTTGAGGGGAATGTGTAAACTACTACACTACAGAGACATTATTTCAAGAATCAAGAATATTTTTATTTTATTCTAATTGATAATGAGATAGTAGAAAACAATTCTGTAACACAAACATTTTCTTGCTAAAAACTCTAACAAGTACCTCGAACTGACATCAAGGGAATGTCTGTGACGGCAGTTCAGTTTTCATTTTTGAAACAACAAAATGTCAGGCCATCCTTTCAGTAGACCTCATGTCAGGTTTGTGGAAAGGAAGTGGACCCAAAATGAAGACTAAAATACTGAGGGGGTGAGAACTGAAAGCGAGCCTTATTAAAAGCTGATCAAAGTTCAGGGAAACAAAGTCCAAAAGTGCGACTTTAAATAGAAACAAAAGGCAGGGAGAAAACTAAATTAAGCTAAACTTGTCATGACGAGACTTGACTAGGACTTAACTTGGCGTGGCATGAAGACAGGAAGGCAGCAGGTAAATAGCTAAGCAGACTCAGAAACTCAAAACCATACAAAACCAAAAGACCATGACACCTCGCACAGCAATTACCAACATTAGTTTTTATGAAACCGCAACTTAAAAAAAAATTAAATCTTTATATAGTTAAATAGTGTAAAATATATTTGTATATGCAAATAATACAAAATTAACATCACCAAATGGTCTCTATTGTAACATTATTCCATTTTCTATTGCTGTTCAAAAATCTTTATCCCTGTTTTTTTCTGTTATTATTATTATTATTATTATTATTATTATTATTATTATTATTATTATTATTATTGTCCCCTGCACCGTAGTGGTTTGTGCATCCACCTTACAACCGAATGGTCCCTGGTTTGATTCCAGGTGGTGACACAAGCCCCTCCATAGAGGGCTGTGTCAGGAAGGGCATCTGGTCTAAAACCTCTGCCAAATTACCAATGCAGATTAATCCACTGTGGCGCCCCCTTGGTGTAGAGCACATTTGTTGTTGCGTTGTTATCATTATTATTGTTTTGTTTTTCTACTTTATTGTGATTTGTTTTTATATTGGACTTTGCTGCTGTAACATATTGAATTTTTCCACTGTGGGACAAATAAAGGATTTTCTTATCGAGGTAACAAGCCTCACCTGGCCATGAAACTGCTCATTAGTCAGCTGTCCTGTTACTTTTGGGCCTTTGAAAATGGGGCTTCTGTATAAAAGCGGCTGTAAATCCTAACCAGTTAGTGGAACCCTTTGTCAAAGCCCTTAAATGAAAGTTGAACGTCTGCACTTTAATCACATTTTGACAGTTGGATTTAAAATCCACTGAGGTGGTGCACAGAGGCAACATTGCAAAAAAAAAATAACGTGACGCTGTCCCAAAGCTTACAGGCCTCACCGTACCTCCAAACGCAGTTTACCACCAGCTTACACTGCCGATTTTCTCTCACCGCCTTTTAGTTTTTGTGTTGGCTAACATCC
>VUQH01020817.1:1341-22026 GCA_015106775.1 Etroplus canarensis | reverse complement strand
TCTGCCCTCCCCTCTCTCTCACATTTTCTTCATTCATCAGCTCCTCAAAGTACTCTTTCCATCTTCTCAACACACTCTATTCACTTGTTAAAACATTTCCATCTCAATCCTTAATCGTCCTAATCTGCTGCACATCTTTTCCAGCTCGTTCTCACGCTCCAATTGATAAAAGTCCTTCTCTCCTTCCTTGGTGTCCAGCCTCACATACAACTCACTATAAGCTTTTTCCTTTGCCTTTGCCACTTCTCTCTTTGCTATGCACCCAGACTCCCAGTATTCCTGTCTACTTGCTTTATCTCCCTGACTATCCCACTTTTTCTTTGCCAGCCTCTTCCTTTGAATACTTTCTTGTACTTCCTCATTCCACCACCAAGTCTCTTTGTCTTCTTTCCTCTGTCCAGAGGAGACCCCTAATACTTTCTTGGCTGTTTCCCTCACCACCTCAGCTGTACTTTCCCAGTCATCTGGTAACTTGTCACTACCACCCAGAGCCTGTCTCAACTCCTCCTTGAACTCTGCACAACATTTTTCCTTCCTCAACTTCCACCATTTAATCCTTGGCTCTACCTTCACTTGCTTCCTCTTCCTGCTTCCCGAAGTCATCCTACAGACCACCATCCTATGTAGGTCACTCTGTGTTCCTCCCTCTTCTTGAAATACGTGTTCACTACAGCCATTTCCATCCTCCTTGCAAAATCCACTACCATCTGTCCCTCCACATTCCTCTCCTTAACACCATACCTACCCAACACCTTCTCATCCCCTCTGTTCCCTTCACTTACATGCCCATTGAAGTCTGCTCCAATCACCACTCTCTATGCCAGGGTTCTGGAAAGTAGAGTCCATCTAATGGTCAAACCTTGGATTCAGGAGAAGCAATGTCCATTATAGTCTGTGGGTCTTTGTGGGAATTTTCTTTGTTGTTTTTTTTTTGTTTGTTTTTTTAATGTCCAGGATTTTTAGTCTTCCTTTTTCCCTTTCTCATCCAGCACCTAGATTCTAGTTTCATGGCAGTTTGGTTGCAGTTCATTTTCTCGCTTTCTTGAAGTTTTAGTTTTATTATTTCAGCCTTTTCTGTGTTCCTTCCTTGATGTTCTTGAGTCTTCATGTAATTTTTAGTTCTCATGTTTTGCCTCTTCTGCTAGGTCTTTAGTTACTTTGGTTTTTTAGTTTTTTTTGAGGCTGATGTTATGTTCTAGGCTACTGTTACTTCTCATGTCTGTCCATGTTTATTCCCTGTCTCCTTCTTGTTTGAGACTCGTAATCTGTTTTAATTTTCCCTGCAGTTTCTGTTTTTTTCATTATGTTCCAGATTTCTGGTTCCAGTAGTTTTGTTTTGCATTCCTTCCCTGCCTCCCATGTTCTCCATGTGTGTATTTTAGTCACGGTGCTTAGTTTGTCTTTGTGCTTCTCTGGTGTCCTGCAGTGTGATTTTCTTCTGTCAAGTTTAGCCTTGTCTGCATTCTCAGTTATGTTTCATTTCCTGTTTTACTTTGGTAACCAGTTTTTGTGCTGTGCTTTGTATCTAGTTTTGCATCCTGCCCTTGATTGTTGCCACCTGTGCTCATCTCCCTCCTGTTGCTTGTTGATCTTTAGTCTGAGTGTATATATAGTCATGCCCTCCTTTAGTTCTTTGTTATGCTGGTCATGTTAGTTTCATGTTAATTTCCCTGCTTCAGTGTGTGTTCCTGCTCCCAGAGTTCCAAGCCTGTTTTGTATTCCTGGTAGTGATGGTGGAAATGTAACATTCGAGAGATCGAAACATTTAGATCCATTGATTCGGAAAAAGATTCAATCTTTCTGTATGCTTGAAACATCTCACCACAGTGACATCTGGTGACCAAATTAATGTATGATTTTAAATTTTTACACTGAATGAGCAGTGGAATAATGTCCCTGGTAGTGTAGTGGTTTGCATGTTCGCCTTTCAAGTGAAAGGTCCCTGGTTTGATTCCAGGTGGGGACACAAGCCCCTCTCACCCTGGAGGGTTGCATCAGGAAGGGCATCTGGTGTAAAATCTCTGCCAAATTACCAGTGCGGATTAATCTGCTGTGGTGACCCCTTGGTGGAGAATACAAGGGAGCAGCCGAAAGATACATTCAGTGGAATGTTTTCTTGTCTCTTATAACTTTTTGTGTTGGTTTGTAGTATTATTTAGATGGAAGGATATTTATTTTAATAAGTCAGTATCTGTAGGGGTGCTTCTGTACATTTGTGAATTAATTTATTTAAATGACAAAACAAAGCAAAAAACAGAATATGGAATTTACAAACAGCCATCATAATATGATAAGCAAATGATGTCTATTAAAGTATCTTAATTTGAATTCATACACGAGAACCTTCACTGTAACTTGTTTAAAAGGAGCAGGAAGAAGCACATGCTTATTAAGCCCCGCCCCCTCTTCAAAAATGATCATGTAACTGGTGATTCTGCCTAATATCAACATATACATCATGAGTAAATAACATACCATCAAATACACAAATCCACACAGTGCAAAAATGTAAAGCTAGAGTTTCAACATGCTATCTCATCCATATACTGCTTTATCACTTTTTTGTAATTTTTGAAAAACTGATTAATATTTGTACATCTTTTCTGCACATACTCCACATTGTTACTGCCTGGGACACTTTCTACCCCAGTCCATTTCAATATAATTCAAAAAGTCAAAATCATTATAAGACACCCAGGTAAATGAGGCAAGAGCTCAGATAAGCTGCAGTTTAGAAAAGCTTTTAAATGTTTAACGCATGTCAGGTGGTGAATCAGCCACCAATCAGGCAAGGATATGAGAAATAATTATTTACATACAGTGGTTACCACATTTATTAGACCACCTGTTATAAACACAAGAAAGGCCATCCAGTATCACAAAGTGCTTTAATGCAGACTTTGTCCTTTTCAGTGAGTTCTCTATGGTTTACCATTTTGAACAGGAGTGAGGAATTTCAAACGGAATGCACCATTTTATCTTTTGAAACAAAACAACAAGAACACCATGTATTCAGATGTGTTTCGCTGAATTTCAATTCTGTTTCCATTCTGGTTGTAGAACACTGGACCAGCTCTATATGGCCCGACTGATGCTGGAAATACTGCCACATTAATGAGAAAATTATGATTCTACTTCAACAGTGAAATAGTTTGTTTAGCCATATTCTT
The DNA here is from genome assembly GCA_015106775.1 of Etroplus canarensis. Classification (NCBI taxonomy): domain Eukaryota; kingdom Metazoa; phylum Chordata; class Actinopteri; order Cichliformes; family Cichlidae; genus Etroplus; species Etroplus canarensis. The sequence goes on along the minus strand of VUQH01020817.1, from coordinate 18,856 downwards.
TAAAATATGTCAGTGATGAGCTAGGATGAATGTTGTAGTGAACAGGAACGAGCTTGAGAGTGTGAAACCAGTACCTGTGGCCTACAATGGTTGTCACCTTACATATAAACTGGTTAAACAGAACAAACCTCATACTGCTGGTTTAAATAGCCAGCTGTAGGCCAAAGAACTTTAGTTTGGTGCAATGCCATTCTTGTGTAGGCTGAAATAGACTGGGTTTACTCTCTAAAGGGCATCATTTGTGCAGCCTTGTGTAACAAGTATAGAAATGCATCCATTAATTCCAAACACACAGCTTGAGGTGGAAGCCAATGTGAAAATGCTTTATAATCTAACACAGTCAATGTTCTGCTACAGAATATTAAAAATAACATACTGCAGCCAATTAGTTTCCTTTAAAACAGTAACCATTTCATTGCATCACATTGATAAGTATAATGATTGTTGCCATTGGTGACAACCCCAACCTTAATCCTACGCAATAAGATTTCATTCGTTTAGAATAATTTTTTCATCTAAGTTTTGTCCAGCAGAAAAATAACATAATCATTTTACATGACACACACATCAAAAACTAATTGCATTTTTTTTTTTTTTATAAAGTCTGTTTTGCTGTAGGAGTTGGTGAAGTATTCTGATCTGTTTTGGAATAAACAAAGATCAGAGATTATGGGTTATTGACAATATACCAATAAATAATATTAAGGTACCCAATATGTTTACCCAATCCAAGGACAATTCCAAACAGGGGCAGGACTTTTGAAGGAAAGGTGAAATGTGGACAGGCTATTAGTTTTAATCTGTCTCAAATGATCAACCATGAGTCTGGAAGCCCACTGAATGACATTTTTAGCTAAATGGCAATCTGATTAAACCATTAGCATTTAAATACATTAATTATATAATTAGCAGGCTTTTAAGAATAGTGTGATAATCACAGAGAAGAAATTGTGAGTGCTTTGATGGCAGAGGATGGCCTTGGATAATTTTAGGCAAAAACAACCAGTGAGAGCTTTTTATCAGTTTTAATCAGTTACATTACCAGCAATAAAATGTGCTATACAACATAGTAAAGTCAGCAATCAGAGAGCCTAGCTACTGTGAATGTGTGCCTGTGCATGCACAAGTGGGCATGATGAGAAACAAAAGAACTGGTAGGTGCAGACCAGCAGAGATGGGGGTCGGTGTAGGTGTGGAGGTGATTAGACAAAGCTTTTCAGAGCACAGCGGGAACTTTCCCTGAGTCTCAAAGAGCTGACTTTGTCTAACTTCCTTCTAACACAGAAGAAGATAAGTGCGTGTGTGTGTGTGTGTGTGCACTTGAGTGTGTAGCATATTAGTAAGACAGATCAGGAAAAAAAAATGAGTCTAACCTAAGGGGAAACGATACATTTGCAAATGAAATGGTGACACGAAACGCAAGAATTGTTCATCACAAACAAAGTCAATAAGCATTGGAATAAAAAGGCGGTAACTTATCTCTATGAAAACAGAGTTCAAAAACTAACTCTGCCCAGATGTCAGGCTTACTTGCTGATCATCCTTGCAGCTGGGTTACTTTGACCCCTTTGCTGGACTGTGTTGACCAGGTCTCTGACCAAATCCAATGGGTGGACAAGGAGTTGGTCTTTTATTAGCCATAAAAGTTTGCTGCAGTAAACCTGCTGAAGTGGTGTAAATATGTACTTCAACAAAGTTATCCTGCTCTAACTGTGGCCAGTGTTAAGGTAAGGGAGAATGTACTTACTTTTTTGTTCCTCAGTTTTTCAAGGTAGGGTCCCTCTGCTGTGCCCCACACTGGTATGTCTGATTGTGCTCTTTATTGATCATTTGACATCATAGGTCACTGGTTACAGTAATCTGTCCTTACTGGGGATAGGTGGGTCCCAGGAGCAGAGCAGTGGAGGTATGAAAGTGTAGGATTATGATAGGGTTAGGGAGATGGTGCCAGTAATGGTGACAGGCAGCAGTGTGTGTGCGTGTGTTTTGCCTTTTAAATTTCTATTGCTGAGTCAATGTGGGATACAAATAGGGTCAAACCTTAGTTCTTTAATCTGTTTTTATTTATTTTCAGTTTTAGTGCTGTGAACTCTTGTTTTATTAATTTTGTGAGTTCAGAGAGCATATTCAATATGGCCATGAGTTTCTCCTTCTGTTAAGTGACTACGGTGTAGCACACTGGATCCCACAATAGACCTTCCCCGAGAGATAACCCAGACTGGAGGAGGAGCAAGAAGAGGGGGGAGTGGCAACATGTGCCAGCAGTTGGCTTATCAGTGGATACTAGTTCCTACAATCCTCCTGTCAAATGTCCAGTGTTCCCAGAAAAAAGTGAACGTGTTCCAGGTGAATGTCAACTTCCTTTTGGAGTACAGATGGACTATGAATATTAGGTCTCTCACTTCTAAGCCTCTTTTAGTGAATGAAGCAGTAATTGATCAACATATCGATTTCTTCTGTCTCATAGAAACCTGGTTGCAGCAGGAAGAATAGATCAGTTTAAATGAATCAGCCTGAGTCAGACTGTCAGAATCCTTGAAGCACAGTCTGAGTAGGAGGAGTGGCAGCAATCTTTAGCTTTAGTTTACTGATCAACCAAATACCTAGACAGTTATAATTTATTTGAAAGTCTCACTCTTAGCCTAGATCATCCTGACTGGAAAACTCAAGTTTTATTTGTTGCTGTCTATCGTCCGCCTGTCCCCTTTTCAAAGTTTTTATATGAATTATCTGGCTTTTCATCTGATTTAGCTGTTTAGTTAGTAGTCTAACCTGAGAAGGTTAGATAAAATAATTATAGTTGTTGATTTTACCCTTCTTGTAGATGTTGAAAATGACCGTCTCAACACTGCATTGAATTCATTATTAGACTCAATTGGCTTTTCACAAAATGTAAATGAACAAGCTGTCATAGCTCAGTGTGTGTGGAGAGTGAGGACCCAAATGCAGCAAGATGAGAGGAACACAAAGCGAGCTTTATTCAGCTGAATAAGTCTATGAAAATGACATGCAGGAAGCGAATATTAGAGTCCATGAAATGCAAAACCAGGCCTGAAACTCCACAGCAGGTGCACCCACTGTATCAGGGAATGTAACATAAATGACGCAACACAGAACTGAGAAGCAGGATATACATAGTTCCCACAGACATACTTTTTGGTCACGTTTCCTCCTTAGCAACGCCATCTTTGTTGGCAAGCTGTACTTGTTTACACACACTGCTGTTTATCTCCCCTGCGAATTTTAAACTGTTTTGATGTCGGATTTGACTTGTGATAAAAATCATGGAAAGGCAAAAGGAGAGACTATGTAGAATCATTCAACATGGAGGATAGAAAGAGATATGATGAGAAAATTGGCGTAATAGATGTGGATCCATACTTCTTAGCAAAGCAAAAGCTGAACCATGAAGTTTCAGCATTACCACCAATTCGATACTATGATGATGAAAGACATTTTATTGACAGTGAACTGACGTTGAACTGCCATTTATAACGCACAATTCCTGTTGCATTCCCTGCATAGTCCTGGTATTGCCAATAATAACTGGTCAAAACTGCATGATTGGGGGCAAAGATGCCAAACGATATCAACATCAAAAGAGAACACATCGTGAGTGCACCCTGAACACCACGGCAACATGCCAGGGTCACAACGTGAATGCTGCCCTTTTGACGGGAATATAACGGCAACAGATTGTCAGGAATTCAATTTTCAGCCGTTTCACGCCATTTTGTGCCACTTTGATCTGGAATGCTAAATCGGCATAGATCTCCATAATCAGCACTTTTATAGCTCCAGTGGAATGGGGGTCGAATGGGGGTCTAAGACATGTACTATTATCTTGTGTTGGCAAGCAGCTTTTATACCAGTGAGAGATTGCAAGCCTACAAGTCACTGGAGGCGTGTAATCAGTTTGTTAATGGTTGGGTTGGTGACGTTTTCTCAAGTGTCCTGAATGCAAATCTGCCTGCAGCTTGCCTACAGAAATGGTGGCCGCTTGTATGTTGTGACGTCATGTGGGAACTATGTATAAAGAGACACAGTCTAACGACTAATAAGCAACAGGAGGGGGAGGAGCACAGGTGGCAAAAATCAGGGGCAGGAAGCAAAATTAAACACAGTGCACAGGACATGACTGGTACCAAAGTAAAACAGGAAGTGAGAAACATGTTAGAAACAGACACAAGGCCACACTTGACAGAAGACAAAAAACATAACAGGAAAACACTGAGGAGAGACAGATGGAACTAATAACAACTAAATATAGGCAGGGACTAGAACTGAGGCTCAACCATATACTGAGACTACAATAAACAATGCATGAGAAATAAGAAATTCAGAAACCATTATCAAAACACAAAACATAAAAAAGTGGAATACAAAAACCCAAGACCTTGACACCAACTCAACATTTTCAACACACTTTTGATCTTGTCCTGACATATGGCATAGAAACTGAACACTTAGAAGAAAATAATAACATTTGAGTTTACAGGATTGGACTACACAGCACTGTAGGAAAAAAATCACTACAGTACTGTAGATGTTTATTGGAAAGCGCTGTGACTAGATTAAGGAAATGATTCATCCATCATCATTATTTCCCCCCATGCCATGTGCCAACACAATGCAGGGTAGCTACCTAAACTTTACTTCCACAGAGGTCGATTATCTTATTAGTGTCAAAACCTCACTACATATGACTCTGGGTACTGTAGCTTCTATGAGAAAGAAAGCAACAAATCAGAGAGGTTCCATTCATTGGTTCACAAACGCAAATTTTAAAGTGAGTAATGCATAAACTGGGGAGAAAATTGCATTCCAATTTAGAAAACCTTCATTTGGCCTGGAGAAACAGTCTATTAACCTATAAAAAAGCATCCTCTGGGAAGCTTGGACTTCTTACTTTCCGTCACTGATAGAAGAGAACAGAAACACCCCAGGTTCATTTTCAGCACTATATCCATGAAGACAGAGTCAGACCTCTGTTGAGCTATGTATTCTTTAGCTCTCAGGTATGATGACTTCATGAATTTCTTTAAAAATAAAATTTTATCCATTAGAGAATTAAATATTTATACTTAGCCACAGATGTGCCATTAAGTATGACAAATTCAATAACTGTTAATATTTGTTTGGACTGCTTCTCTCTAGTTAACCTCTCTGAGCTAACCTCAATAATTACAGTACTTACTTGAAACCACACACGTCTGTTAGACCCCATCCCTACATGACTGTTCAAAGAGGTCTGACCAATTAATTAATCCTTCAGTTTTGAATACGGTCAATTTAGCTTTATTGATGGGCTACATACCACAGGTTTTTAAGGTGGCTGCAATTAACCGATGACTTCACTTAATGCAGACATCTTTGCTTTTTACACACAGATTTCCAACCATATTTTCATTTTGAAAATTCTTGAAAAAGTTGTTGCAGAACAACTATGGGATCACTTGAAGAGGAATGGTTTATTTGAAGAATTCCAGTCAGGATTCAGAGTTCATCACAGCACAGAAAGGTTACTAATGACTAGTGAAGGTTACTAATCATCTTCTTCTTATGGCCTCTGACAGTGGACTCGTCTCTGTGCTTGTTCTTCTAGACCTTAGTGCTATGCACATTATACATGCTTCCATTAAGCAATATTATTAGAAAATACTGTATACATTTTCCTTGCTATGGAGATGATACCCAGCTATATTTATTTATAAAGCCAGATGACACAAATCAGTTAAACTACAGAATTGTCTTAAAGACCTGGATGGTCTGTAAATTTCTACTGAGGTAATTGTATTTGGCCTTAAAAAACTCAAAAACACTATAACCACATACTTACTCTGGACGACATTACTTTGGCCTTCTATGACACTGTGAGGAATTTTGGAGTTGTTTTGACCAGGATATGTCCTTTAATGCACACCACAAACAAATAGGTAGAACTGCCTTTTTAACTCCACAATATCATCAAAATTAGAAACATCCTGTGTCAGAGTGATGCTGAAAAATTTGTTTGTGCATTTATTACTTTTCAGCTTGATTACTGTAATTTGTTGTTAGCTGGCTGTTTCGAAAGCACTGACAGGTACTAGAAGGAGAGATAAAATTTCTACTATATTGGCTTCTCTTCATTGGCTCCTGGTTATATCCAGAATTGAATTTAAAATCATTTTATTCGCATACAAATCTTTAAAAAAAATCAGGCCCTTTCCTATCTTAGACCCCCATTCCACTGGTGCTGATTGATGCCGTTTTAATAAAACGGGAAAGAAACAGCTAAAATTCTGAGCAATCTGCAGTGGACTGGAAAGTTCCATTAATATAACACCAATAATCGGCAAGACACGGTATACTTGGGATAATCGGCTCGTGCTTTTGACCCTGCTCAAAAACACAAGTCGATCTCAAAAATTCAGCAATGTTCCGGGACTTAAATGGCATAACTGGGAGTCTTATGGAGAAGAACCGGGAATAATTTCCTCTGGAGTAAAGGAGACTTGATTTTTTTTCCTGGTGCTACTGTGAAGCATCTCATCCAACAATGGTCCATTTCCTCCAGGAATTTTAGACTAGTCATTCATCGTTTTGACAAGCTTCAAGGTATTTTCCCTGAAACCTTCTTGAGTTTGCAAAAAATCTTCTCTTCTTCCTTGCTCATCCATCACTGCAGTCTAAGAACAAAGCAATCTAGTGAAAAGTGCCAAACACATCTATACACAAGGGACTGAAAATGAGATACGAGGAAGGAGTAAAACATGGAAGCAGTTGGAATAGAAAAGGCCAAAACTGTAGCTATGAAGGTTTAAAGAACGAGTACAGACTTCTTCCTTAGAAAAACCTCACACGATGCTGTCAAAATCGTTTGACCTGTTTGTACAGATCAGGTAAAGTAGCTAACATTATACCATGAGTAGAGCAGCTGATTCTAGAGAGTGAAAAGCTACATAGTCTTGATCTAGATGTGCTGGCTATAAACTATGGGCTTCAATGCATTTTTCAAGCTTATGTTTTGATGGGCTAAAGTAACTGACCTGATGTTGGAATTTGAAGTTTGAAATTACACTCTCGCAAGCCATATGACTTCCACCAAATTTAATGACAATCTGCTCAGTAGTTGTGATTTCTTAGTCTGGGCTAAAGTCAACGACAACAGGAAGAACAGATGGAATTTATGACTGATTGAACGTCTCTATGATAAGGCCCCACAATGGTCAGAAATAATATAATTAAGAGGATAATTTTTAAGAAACTTTAAATAAAACCAATCAAAATCATTAATGAATCACAAATAAAACAGCTCTAAAATGAACAAAATAAACTACATTCATGGTGGAAAACATTTGCGGAATCCTACGGATGAAACAGGTTTGGCAGCAGGTGCTGTTGATATGAACAAAATGCTCCGCTGTTTATTCAGACAGGATTTGTCCCCAGAATATCAAAATAATTGAAAATTATCATCTGTTTTTAATCTGCTGCAAATCACAGACTCTTCTGTGTCTAATCATAATATTAATAAAACAAAAGCCCAAATCACTCTTGTTGTTAGTTCCACAATAATAAAAACAATGTGATTGTTATAAGATAAGATATGATGGGTTGGGAGGTCTTGACAGCAAGGACAGTGGTGCAGATGTGTGTTTATCAGAGATAGTGAGGATTATCAGGTATTAACAGTGTGGAGCTGCTCTGCCACAGCTTTACAGCCAGTAAATAAGAGGTAAAGTAAGTTGGCTGGAGATACAATGACACTGGAAGTGCAAGGATTATGACATAGCTGTGAGAGAGCAACAGTGTGCCAGGTCATTTTGTGTAGAATGTAAAACTGTGGAAGTGGAATGGCTTTTGATTTTGTAAGATTTCAATCTTGGAAGAAGAAAATACAGCATTCAAAGAATTTTTATTAATCCCAGGAAGAAATTGCTTGAACTTTAATTTGTGGAAAAATGTGTTCTCTCTTTAAGAAGTGCCCTAGACAAATTGTAAGTTATAGATAGCTTGCTTCTTTTGTGAGATGGCAGCTGAAGTTAACTTGAAACCTGACACAGTTAATGCTATTGGTGGGCTATTGTTATGTCCCCGAGTTTAGTCTAGGGGTGTAGGGAGTAACACTACACCAGATGTGAAGAACACAAGGAGACAGTTTGGGTCAGGTTGAGGAAAGTTTATTTCCAGGGTGTTATTCAGGAAGCAACAGGTGACTTCAGGGAGAGCCAAGGTCAAAATAACAAACAAAACAGCCCTAAAACAAGACCACTGATAACTAACAAACTTACACCTCAGCTCCCTAGCAACACAAGGTAACCAGTGAGAAAAGAGAACATTCAAACCCTACAAGCTTTCTCTGGCAACTAACACAAGAGAGCCACAAAAACCACTCAGCTAAAAAACAAGAAGCAAACTGATTAACTTGAACCTGCACAAAAAACACACTGTGAGCTCAGAAAACAACATGGTGCTCTATAGAAACACAATGGCCAGAAGACCCTGAAGTTCAGCCTCCACCTGCTTATATAGCCCCTAGACGTTGCTTATTGACTGCAGGAGCAGCCCAGCCACTACAAGGGGGGGAGGAACACCAGGGACAAATACATAGGTCCTACAGACACGCTTTTTGATCACGTGACCTCCTTAGTGATGCCATCTTTGTTGGCAAGCTGTACTTGTTTACACACGCTGCTGTTTATCGCTTTTAAACTGTTTTGATGTTGGATTTGACTTGAAATCAAAATCATGAAAAGGCAAAAGGAGAGACTATGTAGAATCATTAAGTATGGAGGATAGAAAGAAATACGGTGAGAAAATCAGCGTAATAGGTGTGGATCCATACTCGTTAGCAAAGGAAAAGCTGAACCATGAAGTTTCAGCATTGACACCAATTCAATACTATGACGATGAAAGACGTTAAACTGCCATTTATCACACGCAATTCCCGTTGCATTCCCGGCATAGTCCTGGTATTGCGGATAATAGCCAATCAAAATGGCATGATTGGGGGCAATGATGCCAAACAATATCAACATCAAAACAGAATACATCGTGAGTGCAATGTGCCGGGTCACACCATGAATGCCGGCCTTTTGACGGGTCTATGACGGTAATAGATTGTCAGGACCCCAATTTTCAGCCGTTTCACGCCGTTTTGTGTCATTTTGATCAGGAATGCTAAATCAGCATGGATTGCCATAATCGCGGTATTACGGCTCCAGTGGAATGGGGGTCGAATAGGGGTCTAAGACATGTACCATTATATTGTGTTGGCACGCAGCTTTTATACCAGTGAGCAATTCCAGGCCTATAAGTCACTGGAGGCGTACAATAAGTTTGTATTTTAGGTTGGGTTGGCAACGTTTCTCAAGTGTCCTGAATGCACATCTGCCTGCAGCTTGCCTATAGCAATGGCGGCCGCTCGTATGTTGTGACGTGTCTGTGGGAACTATGTATAAGGTGCAGAGGATGGAGCAAAAGCCTGGGATCTGGAAGCAGCACAGCACACTCATTACATCACATTCCTGGGGAATGTACAGTGCATCCGGAAATTATTCACAGTGCTTCACTTTTTCACATTTTGTTGTGTTACAGCCTTATTCCAAAAAAGATTCAATTCATTCTTTCCATCAAAACACAACACACTACACACGATAATGACAATGTGATTTTTTTTTTTTTTAAATGTGCAAATTTATTAAAAATGAAAAATTAGAAATCACACATACATAAATATTCTCAGCCTTTGCCATGTCAGGTGCATCCTGTTTCCACTGATCTTTCTTGAGATGTTTCTACAGCTTACTTGGAGTCCACCTGTGGTGAATTCAGTTGATTGGACATGATTTGGAAAGACACACGCTTGTCTATATAAGGTCCCATAGTTGACAGTGCATGTCAAACCAGCCAAAGGGGCCCACAAGCCAGTGTACTCCTAGTGCTGGTCCCAAGCCTGGGTAAATGGTGAGGGTTGCGTCAGGAAGGGCATCCGGCGTAAAAACTTTGCCAAATCAAATATGCGGATTCATAAACGATCTGCTGTGGCGACCCCTAATGGGAGCAGCCAGAAGAAGAAGAAGAAGAAGTTGACAGTGCATGTCAGAGGACAAACCAAGCATGAAGTCAGAGGAATTATCAGTAGCCCTCCAAGACAGGATTGTCTTGAGGCACAACTCTGGAGAAGGGTACAGAAAAATTCTGCTGCTTTGAAGGTCTCAATGAGCACAGTGACCTCCATCATCTGTAAATGGAAGAAGTTTGGAACCACCAGGACTCTTGCTAGAGCTGGCCGTCGTCTAAACTGAGCAATTGGGGCAGAAGGGCTTTGGTCAGGCAGGTGACCAAGGACCCAATGGTCACTCTGTCAGAGCTCCAGCATTCCTCTTTGGAGAGAGAACCTTCCAGAAGGACAACCATCTCTGCAGCAATCCACCAATCAGGTCTGTATCGTAGAGTGGCCAAATGGAAACCACTCCTTAGTAAAAGGCACATGGCAGTCAGCCTGGAGTTTGCCAAAAGGCACCTGAAGGACTCTCAGACCATGAGAAACAAAATTCTCTGGTCTGAGACAAAGATTAAACTCTTTAGCGTGAATGCCAAGTGTCAAGTATTTGTTTCACAAATCAGTAGGTTGTGGTGATGATGTGTAGATCATGGAGATTAGAGATTGCATAATGTATGGAATGGAACTTTGAACTCTTGCTTTATGAACTCCTGTTCCTGTTGCATTGGAGAACATGTTTTTTGGTGAGATAGCTGGCTCTGATTCCTTCAATCTGGAATTGTCCTTAAAAACTATTTCTGCATTCCTTAGACTTTTCATTTTTTAAAGGACTAGCTCAACAATAAGAGGCTCTTCATATAGGAACAAAATAGAAGGCACCTGTTCTCTTATCTTCGAATCTACCTTCTGCTGAGATTAGGTTGAACGTTTTGTCCTGCTTCACTCGGCGTCATTCTGCTCCCCTTCATTCTCATCCATCACCTTTTCATGCACTTCTCTAGTTCTGAGATTGTTTTTATTGTTGTTATCTTGTTTGCGATATCACAAGCCAACACAGTGAAACTTGGATTTGTTGGGTAAGAATGTCTTTCAAGGTTTGCAAGAAGCATAAATAAGAGCTGCCAACTGTCACCAAGCATTCTTTTCAAAAAGTTGGAAAAAATGCTCTAATTCTTTTTCACTTTTTCACATCTTTTCTCCCATAGTAGCTAGAACCTTACCCAAGCTGCTGCTTATAGGGGATTGTCTGATTTTTTTGTGTTTTTTTTTTTTATTACTGTAAAGTCTTTGCAGCACAGCATATTATACTTTGAGGTGACAATTCTTGTAAATTGGTCCTATGTAAAAACAACTGAATTGAACTGAACTGAATAATAAGGCATGCAACAGTAATCAGAATACTTTATTAATCCCAGGGGGGAATTACATATTACAGATGTTCAGATATAGATAAATGTAACTTTGAAAGGCAGAAATCAATATTGAAATATGTATATACACATCACGTCCCAGTGACCCTAAAGATTACAGACCCGTGGCACTAACTCACACATCGTGAAAACAATGGAGAAACTCATTCTTGGCGAGCTCCCACCAATGATCAGCCCCTTAATGAACCCCCTCCAGTTGGCCTACCAGCCGACCATGCCATCATCTACCTACTCACCCGTGTCTGCACACACCTAGAAAAGCCACTGAGCCACTCATGTTCTTTGACTTCTCAAGCGCATTCAACACCATCAAGCCGGCCCTACTAGGTGAGAAACTGACAACGATGTGGGTGGATGCCTCCCTTGTGGCCTGGATCACTGACTACCTGACTGGCAGACCACAGTATGTTCGTGTGCAGCACTGTGTGTCAGACAGTGTGGTCAGTGACACTGGAGCTCCACAGGGGACTGTTCTCTCTCCTTTCTCTTCACCCTCTACACCACAAACTTTAACTACCACAGACCTGCCACCTCCAGAAGCTTTCTGATGATTCTGCAGTAGTTGGGTGTATAAATGAAGATCATGAGGAAGAGGACAGGACTGTAGTGAGCAACTTGGCCACATGGTGCGAAAGGAACCTTCTGCAACTAAATGTGACAAAGACTAAGGAGCTGATCGTGGATATGAGAAAGACAAAAACACCTGTGACCCCTGTTCCCATCCATGGTAGAGAGTGCACAACAAACTGAATTTCATTAAACACACAGATGCCATCTATAAAAAGGGTCAGAGCTGTCTCAATCTTCTGAGACTACTCAGGTCCAGTATCTGCTGGACGATGCTCAGGGTGTTCTGTGAGTCTGTGGTAGCCAGTGCCATCCTCTATGCAGCAGTGTGCTGGGGCAGCAGACTGAGAGTAGCAGACACCAACAGACTCAACAAACTGATCCGTAAGGCCAGTAAAGTTGTGGGGATACAGCTGGACTCTCTGACAGTAGTGTCAGAGATGAGGATGCTGGCCAAACTAAGGTCAATAGTGGACAGTCCTTCACACCCTCTCCAGGACGTGCTGGTCAGACACAGGAAACTCATTCAACCACGAAGCTTCACAGAATGCCACAGGAAATCATTCCTACCTGTAGCCATAAAACTCTACAACTTTGCACTCTAAAAATACTTTAATATCAGTCTGTTCTGCTGATCTTCCTGCAGACCTTTTCTTAGCATCAGTTTGTGTCCACCTTATTTATTTCTACATATATGCATATAGATCTATATACTATACTAGTTTATTATTCATGTCCAGTTTCACTATCCACATTCTCATGCACACATTCCTATATTGAATTCACATATACCCTCTGAGTAAATAATAACTGCAATAATAACTGGGTACTAAATAAAAGTGTATTTATATCTATTACTACATAAGAACAACTGCAATTACTGTGTAATAACTATGCATTTACTGATTGTGACCCCAGTCACTCCTGCTCATTATAATGTAAAGCTCCTCCCCATAAGGTCTGGACTTACACCTTAGACCTGCATAAGTGTGGTTCTACACTTTCTCACTGTTTATTCTCTTGGTACTTATGTATGCTGAATGGAGTGCCTGTAACACAAGGATTTTCCCCCCAGGGGATTAATAAAGTATTCTTATTCTTATTTTATTTTATTTATGTTTGTTTATCATATGTCGGTTATTTTTCAGTTGCTGTTTGCTTGTTAACTATGCTTTGTTACAGATGCAGCGGTTGGTGTTCTGATGTGCTCTTTTCTTCTCTTCTTTTTCTGCTCTTTTCTTTCCCCTACTTGTCAGCTCTGGCATTACTCAATAATAATTCAGGCAAAAATAAATAAAGAAAGAAATGTATCAACAAGAGAAACCTATAGAGTTTGTCAAGCTCCTCTTGGCAAATCAAATGTGTTTGGCACAACAGAGCATTCAGATTATAATTCTGTTTGTTAAAGCTGCCAGACAGGACAGGTTAAAAAAAAAGAAATTTTCATTCATGAAGAAAAATTGAAAACGATGAATTATTTTCCTTCCGTTTCTCAATTATGCACTACTTTGCGTTGGTCTATCACATAAAATCTTAATAAAATACATCTATATTTGTGGTTGTAACATGACAAAATGTGGGAAAGTTCAAGAGGTATGAATATTTTCACAAGGCACTGTATGTAAAGCCTAAATGATATATTTTGGAGCAAGATAAGACTGGCTTCATTGGACAAAAAAGTTTTTGTTTTGATTTTTCAGAAAGAATGGGGGGAAATAAAGAAATGACATATTTTGATTGCCTAGAGTTAGGGTTAGGGGTCATCCCAATGACAACAAAACCTCAGAGGGACAACATAACAAACCACGCTCTGCAATACCTTCATTTGTGGCATCAACCTAAAGTTTTTTGGGTTTTTTTTAGCTTGTTTAGCTCAGGTTTTAGCAAAGCCCTAATCACAAGAGAGCAGCAAAACCAAACTGATGTCTGTCACTACCTGCACTGTAAATCCAGAGGGGCGCCCTTCAACAACGTTAGCGATAGCCATTTTTTGAAGAGGTTTGGTTGTTAATTTTAATCTAATATTTCACATTATAAGTAATACTGAAAAAAAATACACATTTAGGATTCATCTATTTTCTTCTGCTTGTCATGGGGCCTATCCCAGGGCGAAAGGTGGGGTATGCTCTGGACAGGTTACCAGTCTGCCGCAGAGTCAACACAGAGAGACAAACAACATCCACACACATGGTCAATTTAGAATTGCCAACAACCAATTAACCTAAACCCCATTGCACGTCTTTGGAATGTGGGAGAAAGCTGGAGCACCTGGAAAGAACACGCAAACTCCACACAGGAGGGTCAGAGGCAGCAGGCTGTTGGATTTGAACTCGGACCCTCTTGCCGTGCCACGGTGCTGCCCAGATTTAGGATGAAGTTTTAGTCATTTTTATGGTGCTACATAGGACTGAGATCATTTCATTACAGATTGTAAAGGTGACAGTTTTTAGAATCCACTCATAAAGAGTTCAACAAACGACATCATGACTAACACATTTATTAATAATTTAACCACTGTCAACAAACATTATGGAAAAGTGAAAACTAATTTGGATAATGTGTGGTATTATTTGTGCTAATATAGATCAGAGCACTCACAGTGAAACAGACTGAACAGATCATCGCCTACATTATCAAAATCACTACATACCTGCTACAACAAAATAAGAGACATTTTAATAAATTCAGTATTGCAAAAGTAGAACCATTAAAGTACACCTTGTACCTCCGCTGCCTCTTCACTGGTGCCCTCTCTCACATTAACCATTCACCCTGCTCCTCAGTCTGCAGCCCTTCACCTCCTCAGATCTAAAACTGGTCCAATTCGGCTACTCTGCTCCATATTTTACACTTTACTTGTTTGGGTTGAGTGGTGTAATGGTTAAGGTGCTGGACTCATGATCAAGAGGTCATGAATTTGAATCCCAGTCAGACCCCCACTGTGCCAAGACCCTTAGGCCAGGTCCCAACCGCAAGTGTGCCTCTGTCTACCCAGCAGTAAAAAATGGGTACTAGTAAATACTGGGAAGGTAACCTGTGATGGACTAGTGTCCCATCCAGGAGGAGCTTAACTTCTAAGTCACTTCATGCTACAGAAACCAGTGTAAAAGCCCAACTGACTTTACCTTTTACCTTGTTTGGGTTGGTTTGCCAAAATGTGTACTCTGCTTGGTTCAGTTAAAGTTCCTCACCTGCTCTGCAAAGCAACCTGCTTGGTTCTGCTCCTGTCCAGTCACCTGCTGTACAGGGGCTCAATACCCTATCCTCAAACGCACAATAATTCTTTTTTTTCAATGTAACTGCAGCACCATACATATTCATTCTTAAATGTCATCTGGCTCTGGCTTATGATGTAGCAGCCTTCCAGTCAAAATGTGCTTAAACAATACATGTTGCGAGGCAGTCAGGGATGCAATGACTGTTGCATGTAGCATTTTACAATGATACACCCTGAACTGCTGAGGGGGTCATTGTGACTCCCAAAGATAAGCAATTGTAATGCTTTTCTTTACATCCAAATACCTCAAAATTCACTGCATGATGAATACATCCATTTTAGGAAAAGTCAGGAAATATAAGCTGGAGGGGTTTTATTTTAACCGAGTTGCAGGATTTTAAAATCATGGAGTCAAAATGACAATTCTAGGTGGTTTTAGTGTTAAATATATAGTTGAAGAGCTAATTGAGGATGTAATTATATATTAACAAATGAACACGGTAACAAAGTAACACTTTAGATAACATAATACGGTTAGCTTCATTTAACCCTCTGAGGTCTAAGTCGCCATCGCTAAACCAAACTCTAACCATAGGCAGTCATGGAATGACCCTTTTACTTTCCAGTTGCCTACTTTTATCTATCCTCTCATGTTTGACTTCCTGTCCTTCACTGCTACTGCTTCTTTTTCTCGTGTTTGATCGAGGACAGACAGGATGCTACGTTGTCTCACAGTACCATCTTGATGTCAAATTGTGATATGTGGAGGATATAGATGTATGCAAGCTGATTGGTATACTAACTTCAGTGGCTACAGCTGCATCCCTGACACTGTTCATATAACGTCACAGCCTTTAACGCTTAACATCCTGTTAATATTTCAATAAATCACAGTTTATTTTAAAATGAATGTACATCGTATCACACCTGTAATGTGCTTCACCCCATTAAAATCATGCCCATTGAATCAGTGTCATTGAAAAACCCGTGAGAGCGTGTATTGAAAATTTTTCCACCATTCTGTCACCATATGCTTCTCCTTCACTACTGATTCATGTGTTCAGAATGTTTCAGATTTATAGTTTCTCCACAGTGAGCTAAAGAAACAGCCCCTCATAGCTCTAAAAGAAGAGTGTTGAGTAACTTCCTGGTGAAGTGACAGTTGCTGGTTGATGGCATGCTAAGAATCTTCCAGTCATCAGAAAGGAGTAGGTAAAAGGCAGACTTCTTTGTCGGGTTGATCGGCAGTGGAGATGGGTTCAGGGCTTGGTTAGTCTAAGCTAGTGCCAAGGCAGTGGGGGAATATGTTAGCAAAGAGTGTATTCAGTATATCAGTTCCATATTCATGACTTCATCACAGTGGAAAAAGAGGCCTATAAATTAACCACATTGTTCTTTAAGCCACTACAAATAAGATCCACTGACTAATGCATCTGGACTGAGTTGTTCAGGAGGCTATAAATACCTAGCATCTGCTGCAACTGTGCTTGATACCAATGAAGTATTGAAATGAAACACCAGAAGCTCGTAAAAGTTCTGTACAGATTTATGATGCTGTGTGAATATTAAGTGGTTTCACTTACTTCATTTAGCTTTTAACAAACTGGCAGCCATCAGAAGTCATACGAGACTGACAGACAGGCAGACCTCCAGGCGAAATAACAGGATGGAGATAGAGGACCAGAGGGGGAGATGGTGATGCATCTTTTATACTGTCATTTTACCCCTCCATTTGCTCTACTTTGTTTTGTGCATGGGTATGTTTTTAATCTCCATATCTGTTCTTCATCCTCTTATGTCCCTTTTTTTCAGCGTGTTCCCTTGGGGATCACCTGGGTAAGCGGCAATGCAAGCGTGACAGGCACTTAAGGGACCACTGAACGCCAGTGTGGATACGAGAACCGGCTGTTATCAAAGGCTCAGTCACAAACTTTTTTTGGGTCTTATAGGCAGTTTGTCACGCAGCAGTCATCCAGGCTGACTGCAAATCCAAAATATTTTACTTGTAAAGATGATATATTTGATCCAATCAACCACAGATTGACCTTTGACCATTCCTAATCCAACCCTTACCTTATATTTGAACACTAATCAGCTTCCACACTACCATCCCTCCCTGTCCTCTGTCCAGGTCTCCCTCTATTTTTTATTCTGGTGAAAATCTGTTTCTCTAACTCAGAATTAGAGGAGAACTGATTGATAAGTTTAGTGCACAGTATTAGCAAGCTTTAACCTCGTTAGTTCATTTTTTGAATATTTGCTTCCATGGTTTCATTCTTTGGAAAAGAGGCTGTAAGCCTGAGAGGCCTT
>VUQH01020810.1:0-22854 GCA_015106775.1 Etroplus canarensis | reverse complement strand
GGTCCTGACTATCCGCTGAAGGGTCATGCGATCCGCCAAAAAAAAAAAAAAAAAAAAAAAAAAAAAAGAACCCCCCCCCCAAAAAAAATTCTTTAATAACCTCTCTGGAAAAAAAAGCAATAAAAAAACATTTTGTTTTAAAAAAGTAATAAAAAATGAAACCATAACAGTCCAATTAAAACAGTGTTGGAGGGAAGTCTGGTGCTCTGTAGACTGGAGGCACTTTGGCACAGAGCGAAGGCCCCACACCTGAAACCACGGCTAGGGAAAGGAAGGAGGGATAGAGGGATGGAATGACAGAGCGGGGCTGAAAGGCATGCAGAGCCATGTGGTGGTACAGAGATCTGAGAATGACTGAGCTGGGTGGGGTTAAGAAGAAAAGAGCACCTGACAAACATGGAGGAAAAGGCCAGCCTCCCCTCCAGTTATAATGCCATGTTCAGGAGGAGGAGGAGGAGGAGGAGGAGGAGGAGGGGAGGAAATACAAAGAAAGAAAAGGGGGCTTTCAGATAGAAGAACAACAACAATTTGGACCAAGTGACAAAGAGTGAGGGAGAGCGCGTGAGCAGTGGCAGGTGTTGGAGGAGGAAAGAGGAGTGGCCCATCAGGAGAAGAGGAACTTGTCTGGCAAAAGCTATACAACACGAACAGGAAAACAGTCCTAGTGTGGAAGCAGAGGATGGCTGGTGGACGCCTGAGGTTGGGAGAGGGGGCACAGTATGGCAGTCCCACAGGTCAACATGCTAGGAAGGCAGGAGGAAGGTGGTCCCTCTTCTTTGTCTCCTCCTCCTCCTCCCACTTTACAGCTGTGCTGGGCTGCATCTTGCCCCTGTCCTCTCCCTCCTTCATGTCCCACCTGTGCCTCCTCTTCACAGGTAGAGCTCCTTGGCTCTGATATGCTGCAGCTTCTCCCTCAGCATGCGGAAGGAGGGCCGCACCACGGGGTCCAGGGTCCAACACTGCTTCATCAGGTCGTACACCACGGGAGGGCAGCCGTCTGGGGCATCCATCTTGTACCCCTTCTCCACCCGAGGCACCACTTCTTTCAATGGCTGAGGAACACAGACAGCAGAGTGTGTGGTTCAACTTTCTGATCAATAAGTCAGCTAATTCAACAAATGCAACATCTCAGGCAAAGGTTATCCAACAAAAACTAAGTATGTAATCATATCAAGTACATATTAAGTGAAGCATACAGAAATAATTACTTTTCTAATTCACATTACATACTATGTCACATTTTTATCACCTGCTCCAGCAGGTTCATGGTATAAATCTAACAATTCTGAGCTTAACACAGAGAGATCCAGATGTTACACAAATGTTGCACAAAAATAAACAGCTGGTTCCAGCAATAAAGCCTGCCATCTGCTGGTCTATCTCAGAAATTAGTGAGCTACAGAAAGCCCTTACAGGTACTTACAATTCTAGGGTAAGGCACACGCCCAAAGGAGTAGATCTCCCACAGAAGGATCCCATAACTCCAGACGTCTGACTTGGTGGAAAACCTCTGTTGGATTTGAAAAGAAGCCCAAAATCAATTATTTAATATATAAGTCATCTAGAAAGGTCTTTCCGTGCTTCTGGCCCAACAAAACTGGGTTATATAGTTAGGTCCATAAGTATTTGGACAAATTTTGCCTCTGTACACAATCACAGTGGATTTTAAAATTCAAAAACAACCAGGACAAGCCTGTCGTGCAGACTTCCAGCTTTAATTCTAGTACCGCATTAACTTTTTGGGAATTACAGCCATTTTATACATAGTACCCTGTTTTTAGAGGCTCAAAAGTAACAAGACAATCTAACAGTTTTAATTGTGAAGATTTCCACTTCATAACCATGTCCATTTCTAATGCAGTACTGCCACAGCCATTGCATTAAGGTTTTCTTTCTTGTCTCTTACATGCAGAGATTGTAGATTCTCTCAATCGTGTCATGCTTTTAAGTATGTATATGATCTTTACTTGGAACGACTGTCTCTCTGGGATGCTCTTTTTACACTCAATCACATCAATCATCACATTCTATAGTTCCACTAGGTGTGTGTGTGTGTGTGTGTGTTTTTAATACTATTCCCAACAAAATTCAGTGCATTCAGTTTTTACTGACATTTTACACAGCGTCCCAACTTTGTTGGAAATGGGGTTCAATATTTGTGCAGTTTGTAAAGGCTCCAGGTGCCCAGAGTTACTTTATTTGAGCAGAAATTCTTGGCAGCTTAACAGATGGTTCGATTAAGATGTTGGGAGAACCTTTGGGCTTGTTTTTACTCATTTGGAATTTACTCTTTGGCAGGAAAACCCTTCACAAGCCACCAGACACCACCCTCAGTTAAACTGAGCTATTTAAACACTTTTTGGGGGAGACAGACATACTATTAATTGACTTAAAAATCATTAAGTCTATAAACAACCCTGATACAACATTTTGTAAAATATGGTGTTAGATTGGTACAGCTTATTCCATTCAAATAAGCTGATATAAGCACAGGTCTTGTCCTTAAACATGATGCAGCACCCACTTTTTAAAACATTTTCAATCAACCACCCTGACAGATTGGCCTAAGTTGCTGAATCAAATGAATATAAATACTCAGACAGCAGCAATGCATCAGCCCAGGTCTTATCCTCTCACCTTCTCTCTTAGTGCTTCAGGGGAGGTCCATTTGACAGGTAGCTTGGCAGTGTCCTGTATGGAGGATGCCTCCTTGGTAAGGCCGAAGTCGCTGACCTTGGCAATGTTGTCATCAGAAACCAGCACGTTACGAGCTGCCAGGTCTCTGTGGACAAAGTTGTTGGCCTCCAGGTACTCCATGGCTTCACATACATCACTAACAAGAGAGAAGATGAGTGAGGAACGGCTGATTAATGGCAGCCAACAGATAAGTGGTTTTAACATTTGCCCTTGCCAGAACAACTATAGTGTAAAAATGACCATGTAAAAAAACTTCCCTTTAGGGGTCACCACAGCAGATCATCTGTCTCCATCTCACCCTATCCATTGCATCCTCTTCTGTCACTCAACTCTTTGCATATCCTCCTTCACTACATCCACAAACCTTCTCTGTGGTCTTCCTCTTTTCCTCCTGCTTGGTAGCTCCATCTTCCTTTGTCCAGAATACCCAGTATCCCTCCCCTGCACATGTCCAAACCATCTCAACCATGTCTGTCTGACTTTGTCTCCAAACTGCTCAACCAGAGCTGTCTCTCTCTGATGTACTCCTTTCAAATACTGTCCATCCTGGCCACTCCTAACAAATCTCAGCATCTTCAGTTCTGCCTCCTGTCTTTAAAACAGTCTCCAAACCAGCAGGTCTCACTAATGTCTTGTAAACCTTCCCTGTCACTTTAATTGCTATCCTTTTTCCATAAAGCACCAGCTAAGTCATTATGATTTCAGTTCACTTAGCAATGGTTTAGTAAACATTTCATCAAAGAAGAGACCTTTCCTCCTTTACTTGTTTAATATCCATGTTGTTAAAATCTACTCTTGTATTTCTCCAAGCTAACTCAAACGTTACATGGCTCCCACTGAACACGAAACATTTATTTTGAATAAATATAAGAGATATGAACATAAAGACTTACACTTATTCTTTTGGGTTAATAATGACAGATGCAACTTGCTCTGGATTACAGCATTAGCTAAATAAGTATTAAATTAAAAATAAATGAGGACTCAGAGTCAAGGAAAACAACCTGCATGATGGCTGTCTGAGTAAACAAAGAGATCTTTTATGTTTGCAGTCAAGTGCATGACATTGTTCTTTTGAAGGTCACGTAAAAGTCAGATAGTTAAAACAGCATCCGTTTAGTGTTAGACCAAGAGAAGAGCAGATTAAATGCTTGCCTTTTAATTTCTTACATAAATCTAATAAGTGCTTGAAATAGATTAAAAAGGACTCACAGTGAGAATTTGAGTAAGCAGTCTCCACCGAGAACGGTCCGCCCTCGAGAGCGCAGGTAGTCCACTAGGCTGCCCTGTGGCATGGTTTAGATTATTAACACAACACTTGCATTCAAGAAAGTCTTAAAGCAACCTGTGTGAGTACATTTTTTTAAAAGCATGAATGGCTTGAGTGATAACCAAATCTATGATGCTGTGGACCACTGGTGCAAAAAACATGTCAAAGTGTGTTTTTTACAGCATGTCAGTTTTCAGATTCAGCTGTAGAGCCAAACACTGTTTAAAAACAGAAGTGTAAAAAAAAGCCAACACTTTCCACTTTTATAACTGCAGTTTAGAGCAACTGACCTTAGCCATGTATTCTGTAACGATGTAGAGACTGCCCCTCTCCTCCACAATTACCCCTAGCAACTGTACCAGGTTGTTGTGCCTCAGTTGCCTGTGAAAAAAGAAACAGGGACAGAAAAATATAATGTTAGCATACAGGAAAATATAAAAAAAAATTCCTCGCCTCCTTCTGCCCACAAACAAAAAGCCTCTGACAGAGGACGGCCTTATACATCAATAAGGAAAACATGCCTGCAGACCAAAAGAAAAGTATTTTACAGGTGGTTTGAAGGACAAATGCAATAGCTGGAGGATCTTACGTCATGACAGAAGCCTCAGCGATGAAAGCCTGTGCTGTAGCGTCATTTTTGATGCACTTGACCGCCACCTTGGTCCCTCTGTAGTCTCCTACCATCACATCTGACAAGTACACAGATAAGGTAAAGTTTTAATGCAGTCTCCAAGGTGACCTTGGGCCGACGTACGAATTAAAAAGAAATTATGCAAACATCTTCGTTTAAATTAATTTCTCACCTCCAAACTCCCCTTTGCCAATGGTCTGGATGAGTTTCAGCTCTTTTCTGTTCAAGGCCCAGCCACCTGTCAAGAGATAACATTAAGGACACTCACCAATCATGCTGAAATTAAAGGAAAGAAAACTCCCACATGTACAACACTGCCTTTATATGACTACAGTTAAAATTTTTACATTTCAAGATTCCTAAATATATAAATAAACAAATAAGCATTGAAGTTTTAGAGTGATGTATATCCTCCGAGAGGGAACATTAATCCTTTCTCATTTCTCTGGTGTAAGAATTAGCCGGGTCAGATGGGTACGTGAGGATAAGCAAAGAGAGGCAGAGGTAGTGACTGACCTTGAGAGCTGGTGAAGCCCCAGTCATTCTTAGACACACAAAGATTAACCACCCTCTGTTGATTAATGCTATTAAACCCTGTCGGAGATGCAGGGTTTCTCTGCACACTGTGTGTTCATGCATCCTATTTTGTTGAGGTTAATGTGGCAGATAAACACAACCATGACAAAATGTCCCAGTGTGCATTGGTGCCAGTGTCCCTGTAGAGCTGTATAATGAACTCTGTGTGCTCTTACTCCTGGAGAATTCATCTTGCGCTGCCACTGTTCCCTCCATCAATTTGGGTTTAATCAGCCTGGTACAAAGGCCATCGGCATCTTTGGTGTAGTGCTGGAGAGAGAAAGTTTAAAAGAATTAAGTACAACCTCCACGGACTGAGAGAAAAGTCTCTTTCTTCATGTATTGAACATTACAATGAAAATCATCTCTGTCTTTTGTAAAGGGGTTCCCTAAATTTAAGTCTGAAGTATATACTGTACTGTGCCATTGTGGACCTAGCTGAGTTATCAGGGATTGATGTTCTTAAGTGATTTCGAAAGTGTTGAGCCTGTATACAAGCGTTTGATATGCAAAACAAAAGCGAGGCTTGTGTTTTGGGCCACCCTCTAAAGAAGAACGAGAAAGTAGCGATAAAAAGAAGATTCAAGCTGTGTTGTAAGATTTGATGAGAGGGGGCTCCATCTGCCAAAGAGATACAGCATGAGAGGTTTACCTTTTTATCAACATGCATTGTTGCTAAAGATAAGGAGGCTTATCTTGAGGGACAACAGAATCCTGGCCTAATTTCCATATAAAAGATGGAATAAGATAGGAGCAGCAAAGTTGAGGAGATATACAGCACAATACGAAGTTAAAGAACATGGTAGGGTTTACAGCTGACGTTTAAGGGCTGCTTCTACTGTCCTGACTGGAACTGGAGTTATATTTTATCTTTACTTCAGTATTCTGCTTTTCTAATCAGCTCTATTTCCAAAAGGACATGTATTGTCTTATTTTTAGCTCTTAATCACAGGGAATAAGACAACAATCCATCTGCAGCACCACGTCATAAGCGCCATTATTTTGTTTGAATTCAAGCAGCAAATGTCCTATGTTTCTGCCAGCATGTCCACACATATAAAAGGTTAAAGGTATAAAGCCTGTATCTTTCATGCACAGTGGTGGTTCAATTCAAAATGATCCTTATTTATCTTATACAAGGCCTCATCCACTGTCTGAAAGAAAGCATTTTAGATCCCTTCCATTTAAGTCAACTTTATTCTAAATGGCTGTCTCTTGCGAACAGAAGATTATAATAGTTGGTGAGTGGAGCTTTGGTGGATAAAGCCAGAGCTGTGGCGTGAGATGACTCACAGGGAACACTTGTACATGCCCTGACCTCCTTATCTGAAACTCTGGCGAAGTTTAATATGAACATCAACCATAGTAACAATCGAAGAACCCTAGTAAAAGCATATATGTATATATGACAGCAAGAAGGTTGCTCGAAAGGCGAATGTGTAAACCACTACACTACAGGGACACTCCTACACTATGATGACGTCAGGGATTGGCATTAATCAACGTGACTGGCAATCGCTTGTAACCCAGGCAATTTTTAGCTCATTTCTCCACTGATGCACTAAAATATTTTTATCATTATTAATAGATTCATAATAAACTGAATCTGCTTCACTAAAGTTTCAAGTCGCATATTCACACATAACTGACACTTGAAACACAGACGTGTCTGGTTCATGCTCAGATGCCGGTACTTTAAAGTTAATGTGTGTTATTCTGGAGCGACACTGATCTTTCATTATCATCAAAAGACAGAAACGAAGAGAAGAGTTGGACTGATTTTAAAATAAGTGTGTAACGTGCAATTGCAGGGATGGTGTTTATCTCATCTCCTCAACTATTTTTGTGTGGGGAGGGCATAGTGAAGAGTGGATTATATGTGAGCTATTTTACACAAAAAACAAACCACCTGGATGATGTCTTAGAGCTGTGGTCTAAGGTTAAAAGAAATGCAAATGTTATGACTTTTTACTGTTTTTGCTATTCAGCAGATATTATCCACTTAGGTTAACTAAATTGTTAAATATTGTACGTCAACATGTAAAAGTCTATTTTTCATTTCTAGCATGAGGAAACTCCCAGTGTGTGAATTTCTCTCTTTCTGTGTGCTAATTAGTTTTTTTTTGTGTTTGAGCCACATATTAGGCATTATGGAGGGTGAATGGCTGCTACCCTATTGGGTCCATGTTACCCTCTTCGCCTGGTGGCAATGTTATCAGACATCAGCAATATCAAAGGAGGTTAATAGGATGATTGGACTATGGACCAAATCGCTCAACCCTAGTGAATGTGTGTCACATCTCACAGGTCACTCCTAGAAACACAACAAAGCAAACTAACCTCAGCCCACAGCTGCTTATCAAGAATTTAGGTTAGTATTACAAATGCAGCTTTCCTATTTCCTATTTATTAAAGCAAGCAAAGAAATAAAGAACATCTGTTTTAAATCTCAGACAAAAAAAGAAGGAAGCATGCAAAAAAATAAATCAGTGTCTTAACTGATAGTTGATGTTACATAAGTCATGAAACCTCTTTGTGACCAATGTTACGCAACTGCAGATTGATGACTACAGACTGTAAGCTACCATAACAACCACCAGGGGGCAGCATGGTGAAGGAAGGCTGTGCTCCTGTTACATTATTAACACTGAAGCTGACAAATTAGCAACACATGTAAAATACATAGACAAATTAAGCAAGATTACATTCTGCATTCATAGGTGGCATAATTCATTATTATCTGTGTGGTGCTGTCTATATGATCTTGGAGAACACATGGTAAAGAAGAGGACCTTAATTAGCATGGCTTATGTAACATAACAGCAGCCTTAGAAAGCATGAAAAGTATTTTTAGAACACAAGTGGCAAAATCACAATCTCCTCATGTGTAATTAACAGAAAAGGGTGTGATCGCATAAAAACACCCAATGAACACCCTAACAGACAATACTTTCACTGTGAAATTACACCCCTGAAAATACCACATGGAGACATCTTTGTTTTTTGTTCCCACATGCATCAGAGGATGCACTGATTGACTGGAACCAAGCATGTGTCTGCCAGCATATAATATGTACGTTTACATGAAGAATAACAGCAGAGCAGGGTGACAGTGAGCAAACCGGAAAAACACACAAGAATGTGAGGAATTCTATCACAGGCCATTATAGAGAGAGAAGACACGGGGGAATGCAGACCGGTTACAGGATAAAGATATAGAGAGACTGAAAGAGAGAACCACAGCAAGGGAAAACAGAGTGGGAGACAGCAGAGGGTGAAAGGAAGATACTGAAATGAGAGAGGAGAATAGAAAGTAATATGCCAGGTATCCACCAGGGAACACAAAGAGAGAAAAAAAGGAAGGAGGGAGGGAGGTGGAGAAAGGAAGTGGAAGCAGAACTCAGCGTGGAGGGTGTGTGTGTGTGAGAGAGAGAGAGAGAGAGAGAGAGAGAGAGAGAGAGAGAGAGAGAGAGAGAGTGAGAGTGTGTGAGATGTGTCTTGGCTTGCAGGAGGAGTTGTGTAACATCAACGCAAGCAGGTGGTAGTGTCCTGCCATGAGCACATAAGGATTAGGAGAAACTCACCCCAAAGAGACCTGGGTTAATTAAAACTGTTTTGGTGAGCTTGGTGACCTACCCACCAACTCACAGAAAGATGTCAGCTTGATCATTTAAGCAATGGTGAAACTGCAGCCCACAGTCAATGAGTGTAAATTTAATGCATCGATGTACAATAAATACAGGCTGAACTGTGCTCTTCTACAGCAAGACATTGTGCATGTATAGTGTGATCAGCATGACATTAGCAATAAAAGAGTGTGTAAAATGTATTCAGTTTTATTTCGATCTATATTTCATTTTATGCCCACAAAGGTACTAGCTACCTTTTAGAAAATACATTGCACATAATAAATATAAAATTATTCATGTTCCAAGATTTTTGACTTGACTCCACACAGAAAACATTGTGTAGCTGAGTTTTCTATACCATTAAATGTTTTACTTAAATAAAGCTCCAGTTTCAAAAATGTTGAGGCGCTGTGTAAACTAAATAAAAACACAAGGCAGTGATTTGCAAATCTCATAAACCAATATTTCATTCATAAAACAGTATTGTAAACATAACAAATGTTGAAAGTGAGATGCTTTACTTCATCTTACATCTCACTTACTTATTTCGTGAAAAATACTAGCTTGTCTTGAATTTTTTGCAGCAGCATGTCTCAAAAAAGTAGGGACAAGGGTAATAAAAGCCTGGAAAAATAAGTGGTAATAAAAAGAAACAACTGGAGGAACATGTTGATACTAATTAAATTAAATAGCAAGCGATCAGTAATGTGACTGGATATAAAAAGAGCACCTTAATGAAGCAGTGGCTCTCAGAAGCAAAGCTGGGCAGAGGCTCAGCAATTCTGTGTCTTCAAATTGTGGAGCAATTCCAGAATACTGTTCCTCAATGTAAAATTCCAAAGACTTTTAATACTCTATCATCTACACTTCATAATATCATCAAAAGATTCTCAGAATCTGGAGAAATCTCTGTGCACAAGGGACATGAATGAAAACTAAATTAGATGCTAGTGATCTTCGGCCCATTGGGCAGCATTGCATTGCAAACAGGCATGATTCTTTCATGGAAATTACTACATGTGTTCAGGAACACTTCCAGAAATCATTGTCCGTGAACACAGTTCACTGTGCTATCCACAATTGCAAGTTAAAGCTCTTTGATGCAAAGAAGAAGTAATTTGTGAACATGATCAAGAGAAACCATTATCTTTTGTGGGCCGAAGTTGAAAACTGTTCTTTGTCAGATAAATTGAAATTTGAAATCCTTTTTGAAAAGCATGGATGCTGCATGCTCCAGACTAAAGCGTTATCAGCACTCAGATCAAAAGCCTGCATCTCTGATGGCATGGGGTGAATTAGTGCCTATGGTACTGGCATCTGGAAAGGCACCATCAATGCTGAAAAGTATATACAGCCTATAAAACAACATATGCTCCCTTCCAGACCATGTCTTTTTCAAGGAAGACCTTGCATATTTCAATTAGACAATGCTAACCCTCATACTGCAGCTATTACAACTGTATGAAATTGTAGAATGAGAATCCCAGTGTGGGACTGGCCTGTCTGTAGCTCAGATCTTTCACCAGCTGAAAACACTGGGAAATCATGAAATGTATGAAAATATGAAAAAGAAGACCCAGGACACCAACTGGAATCATATATTGGACAAAAGTTTGACATCATTCCTCTCCCAAAGGTCCAGCAGCTGGTCTCCTCAGTTCTCAGAGGTTTATGGACTTTTGTCAAACCAAGAGGGAATGCTACATAATGGTAAACTTGGTCCTGTGACAGCTTTTTTGAGATGTTGCTGTCATCAAATTTAAGATGAGCTGGTATTTTTTAATGAAATTGTAAAATGTCTTACTTTCAACATTTGATATGTTTTCTGTGTTCTTTTTTGAATGAAGTGTTGGTTTATGAGATTAGCAAATCACTGGATTAGGTGTTTCCTTATATTTACACAGTGTCCCAACTATCCAACTTCTGCAACTCTGAACACAAAAAGAAAAAACCTTGTATGAGTTCAGATTTTCCTCATTCCCATTCAAAGTTGTGTCTTTTTCAACCTTTAACTGCTTCTACCGCTTCTTCCATGTTCAGATTGATCTCTAGAAGTCCCAGCACTTGTGATTGGAGCTGCGTTTCCAATAATGTCCTTGAGAACAAATAGCATTTGTTAGTGCAATAGCCCAAAGGTGGAAGATTAGGTGAAGACCGTGAACAAGAGCGTGATCTTTATGTGTTATGGGTTGTACCCCTTGTATTTGTCTCCCACGGTCATACTGCCAGTAGGAGTTCTGTAAAAATCTTGAGGTATGAAGAGTCACTGCATTCTGTGGACCTTTCTTGGACTGTTATAATGAGGGGTCATGTGAATCAGAACATGTCATATGGTCATTAATAACCTAGATCCCTGTCACTTTAAAAATTCTGAATAAGACTTTATAAATATAGCGTATGCCTATTCTTTATACAACTTCCCCCCTGGGATTAATATAGTATTCTGATTCTGATTCAGTTGCTTGGCATTCTTTAACTGAATTTTTTAAAAAATCACTAAAAGCTTGGTGAGGGGAAAAAGGTATACTTTTGTTTTATTTATCAGAATTGTACTTACAGTACATATGTCCGGTACTCTTTTCTGAATTGCTAATGGAAGATGGATTGATACATGAGAAGAAAGGGTAAAATATGCACCATAAGAATTTACAGCATGATTATAGAAGATATTAGGAAAGCAATGTGCTGAACTTGTATGATTAAAAGTATTTATCTTCATCTGTTTATGCTTGCAACTGTCAAGTATAGAAACATGATGCATCTTGTATTCTGCGCTGGATAAATTTTAATTTTAGAACCAGGCATTGGCATATATCTGCAGAATTTCTGCCTCTCTCTCACACATACCACGTTCCCACCCTGAATCATTTTTCACTATGTCTTTCAGGTTTACTTGCTTTTCTCTGTGCAGCTCTGCTACCTCTTCTTTCTCACATACATCTTCCTCCCTGTCTGTTAGCCTCCCTCCCTCTCCCTTTTCAGCACTCACAGTGTTCTCTCACACAAATTCTCTGTCTGTCTCTTTCTGTTTCTCTCTCTGATCTCTATCCTCCTGAGCATGTCTTGGAGGCAGATTGGCTGCAGCTAGCCAGGCAGCTGTGTGCTGTTGGTCTTGTGCCACCACAGATGCTCTTTGGCTAACCCACTATCTATTTGTTTAGAGGAATTACAGGATGCACTCTCTCCAGAGACCTCTGCCCTCCAACTCACCAGAAGGGTCCTATATTAGAAACTGTACTCGGTAAACACTCAGAAATAGACAGGACTTAATGGAGGAAGAACAGTTAAAATCCATCAGTGATCTTTAAAAGATCGTCCACAGCATTGTGTCGTGGGGCTTGGATGTGGCTTACAGATGTGGCCGTTTGAGGTACCTCTCATGGGTGTTATTATACTTACTACTCGACTGCTTTCTTTTTTTTTTCTCTCTGCTCTTGTGGAGGTCCACAGGAATGATTCAATATCCATTCTGCCATGCAGTTTGCACTGCACATTAATGCAATCCAAATTCTATTTTCTACAAATGCTTTTAGTTATGGTGCATTATAGGAAAATTGGTTTCCTTTACAGCTGACTCGGAGAGTGTGAATGCATATGTATAACATGGCAAAACATAAATATGATTTGTTCAAAGTATGGGGTTGAGAAAAGTAGTTCTGTAGCTAAATAAGAAAAATGAACATGCCAATCAAATGTCCATATGCTCTGACAAGGCTATTGGCTTGGAAATTGCCTCTCCGCCTTTCCACAGATTAACTTAGATAGCACTTTTGAAGCTGTGCAATCTTTGTTATTTTCAATGTATGTACTAAACCTTGCTGCGTCTGTAATAGGAAGCACATAACTAACTCAGTAGATGGAGAAAAAAAAAAATCTGATTTTCTCTTATCCGCTCACCTTGACGATGACAGTCAGTGGGCTTGGCATTGTGTGTTATTTGCTGCCCACATGCTCTAAACTATGTATGCATGGCCTGCTCAGCTTCTGATGGGCAATGAGCTGAGCGCACACAAGCTGATATTTGTTTGCTTGCCAGAAAGCCTTTGGAGGATTCCTTGACTTGGAGTCTAGTGAAGGTGAGATTTAATTCTGACAAAAGACTAGCAGAAACAACAGTTGTATTCTCAGGAGTTTTGGAGAATTTGGCCAGCAAGCGTGACAAAAACATGCAGGAAAATAAAGCTGCATTTTACATGCAGAGCAGAGGGTAATAGAATACACAGCTACAACTAATTAGCTGCTATCTCATTTATTCCAGAAACTACACACACTTGATATACTGTATGATCTTGGTCTTTGCATAAACTGGTACACAAGGCAGTGTGTGAAGTAGGCTAATGCTAAACTTTCTTTTCACTACTTCACCGGTCCCAAGAAGCAATTATGTTGTATATTGGTGGAAAAGAAACAACCATCTATATCCATACAGCAGGTGATAAAGGGTGAGACAGAGTCCTCGGCACCAACTAATCATTATTGATGGAGATTCAGTTTCACTTAACAACCGGATGGCTGGATGGCTGGCTGACTGCTGGTGCATAGGAAGAGAGGGCTGCGTGTGAACTGCCACTGGCTGGTTTTCATGGCCTATTGAGCCAATCAAGGTGACAGTATGAATGCCTCATGTCGAGTGCTACCAAAATCTTTGCAGAGTCTTGAGTAAAATTTAGACTGGTTCAACCCCACTCACATCCCCAACACTTCAAAGCACTGAATTTGAGGGAGGTTTCGAGATTAAACTATTACCACTCCAGGGTGAAGTGACTATCACAGCAGTGGACATGGCTCATTTTTAGGTTAAATCTACATTTCTATTGTGCAGGAAAACTTTTACTTTCAAACTTTGGAGTATGAGATTCATTTTGGCTTTTACTTACAAGTATTTTAAGCTTGGCTTTTTCTCAGGGCAATGAACAGAGAGAAAATTCCTGCTGAGAAAGTGTGCATAAGTCATGGGGATGTGTGTACAGAGATGTATGCTTCTGTTTGTGTTATGTTCAAGATTTGCATGATTCATGACTCATTCTATATTTGATTTTTATTAACCCTTTTAGCACTAAATTAAGTGCTCCAAAACTTACTCCCACTATGTGTGCACCAAACATTCTTCACTGTCTGACACTTTCTGTTCAGCTTTGTCTGGAAAATGTGTTAACGAATGCACCACTCGTGTCATTGGCATCAGCATGTTGTAAATTTGTGTGCAGGCTTGTGGGTTACTGCTCATCAAACTATGAAAGTGTGCACCAGTTCTAGTCATGCCTCAGTAGCAGGAACATCCCCACTGTGACTTACCCATATAGGTGAAGATGACTGTAAGCTGAAAGCACTGTGTAGGCTTTGCGCACGCAAACTACTATACATTACTGAACTTTGCATGCAATTTGAATTCTTCCCATAACTTTAAATCAGAGTCAGCAAATGTAATGTGGTGAGGATAAAGTGTCTGTCAGTTTTTATGCTTTCTTAAATCTCACTTTTACAACCAGTTGTAGTGGCCATGATACAATGCATAAACTACAGCCCTAATTCCAAAAAGGTTGGGACGTGTCATGGTCTCCTTTCCTCCAGGTGCTGATCTGCCTTCTCCCTTTCTCTCTCCCTTGCAAGCCCTCTCTATCACTCCTCTCACGGCTGTGGGTGTGGTGCATTAATGCTCTATGACCTGGTTTTGGGAGTGGGTGGTTCTGGGCAGAGGATGGAAGGCACACCTGTGGTTTATTGCCAGTCTATGCTGTATTTAAGGATGGCTCCTTTCTTCACCTGTCACCGAAGCTTAGCTCTACCCAGTGTATGAGCCTTATCTGTGCCATCCGGCCTGCTCACGAAACCTGCCTGACCCATTCTCTCCCTGGGATTCTGGTTGCTGCTAATAAAACTGGAACTCTTGGGATTTACCCATACCCAGCCTGCTGCAACCTGTGGAAAGCATCATAATCCTGTTACGCCTTTCTGATTTTGTAAACATCATTCCTTGCATTAAAACATACTGAATCTTTTATCATTGTGTTCTGCCTTTTGAGTCCTCCCTGAGTAAACCATGATAGGACACTGTTAAATATGAATAAAAATACAATGTAACAATTTTTAAACCAATATTTTATTCGCAAAAGAACATTGAAAACATATCAGATGTTGAAAGTGAGATTTTTTAATATTTCATGAAAAATACTACTTCATCTTGAATTTAATGGCAGCAACACACCCCAAAAAAGTTGGGACGAGGACAACAAAAAGCTGGAAAAGTAAGTGTTGCTGAAAAGATAAAGGTGGAGGAACATGTTACAACTAATTAAGTAAAATGGCAATAGATCAGTAATGTGATAAAAAAGAGCACCTTAGAGAGTCTCTCAGAAGTAAAGATGGATAGAGCTTCAGCAAGTAACAGCATCTACAAATTGTAGAGCAATTTCAGAATAATATTCCTCAATGTAAAATTGCAAAGAATTTGAATATTCCACCATCTACAGGACATAATATCATAAAAATATCCCAAGATTCTGGAGACATCTGTGTGCGGGGGGGGGACACAACTGAAAACTAAAACCAGTATTGGATATTTATGATCTTCAGGCCAACAGGCAGAATTGCATTGCAAACAGGCATGTTTCTACCTTGAACATCATTGCATGAGCTCAGGAACATTTGCAAAAATCCCTTTCTGTGAGCACAGTTCTCTGTGCTATCCACAAATGTAGGTTAAAGCTCTGTCACGCAAAGAAGAAGCAATATGTGAATGTGATCTAGAAATGCTACCACCTTCTCTGGACCAAAGCTCATTTAAAATTAATTGAGGCAAAGTGGAAAACTGTTCTGTGGTCATATACGGGTTTTCAAGGAAAATATGCTTCACTCTAGATGACATCTTTTTCAGGGACAATGCTAAATTACATACTGCAACTACAGTGCCTTGCAAAAGTATTCATCCCCCTTGAACTTTTCCACAATTTGTTACAACTACAAATGTAAATGCATTCTATGTGACAGACCAACACTAAGTAGTGCATAATTGTGAAGTGGAAGGAAAATGATTCATTGTTTTTGAAATTTTTTTGCAAATAAAAATCTGAAAAGTGTGCCGTGCATATGAATTCAGCCTTCTGAGTCAATGCTTTATAGAACCACCTTTCGCTGCAATTACAGCTGCAAGTTTTTTGGGCTACGTCTCTACCAGCTTTGCACATCTAGAGACGGAAATTTTTGCCCATTCATCATTGCAAAATAGCTCAAACTCAGATTGGATGGAGAGCATCTGAGAGCAGCAACTTTCAAATCTTGTCACAGGTTCTCACTTGGATTTAGGTCTGGACTGACTGGAGCATTCTAACACAGGAATTTGCGTTAACCTAAACCATTTCATCGTAGTTCAGGCTGCATGTTT
This sequence comes from Etroplus canarensis, assembly GCA_015106775.1. Lineage (NCBI taxonomy): Eukaryota > Metazoa > Chordata > Actinopteri > Cichliformes > Cichlidae > Etroplus > Etroplus canarensis. The sequence goes on along the minus strand of VUQH01020810.1, from coordinate 6,670 downwards.
AGGGTTATTGTTCTGATGTTGTTCTCTCCCATGCAACCTGTATACTCCTAGCACTTTTTTTTTTAAGTTAAATTTATATTTACTTTCCGACCCAATCACAGGGGCCATGTGCAAGTGTACTCCTAGTGCTGGTCCCAAGCCCGGGTAAATGGGGAGGGTTGCATCAGGAAAGGCATCCAGCGTAAAATCTTTGCCAAATCCAAATGCGAATTCATAATACATTATCCACTGTGGCGACCCCTAACAGGAGCAGCCAAAAGAACAAGAAGTTTATATTTACTCTTCAACAGAAGCTGTGTTTTTTTTTTTTTACCTTGCAACCTCATGCTTGTATGCAGCTATGGTGTCACATTGCTTTAAGGGAATCCTTGCATTTCAGACCTTCTAAATATTTTTAATTAACAACGGCCAGTCAAGGAGCATCTCCCACAGTGATGCAGTACTTTAACCCTCCAACTTTTTTCCACAGTACCAGAAGCATGACCTGCTACCACTGCCTGAGTCACAGGTGGCTACTGATGATCTCAGTATACCTTCCCACTTCTGGAGGGCTGGCTCTTTTTATTGCCTTGCCAAATTAGGGGCCTGGGAATTACTCTCGGCACAGAATAATGATGAGGCACTCCCTATCAGAACAAGGAAGAATGTTTATAATGAGATCGTAAACATATGCTCATGCCAGCACAGAAGCTACCCATCAGCTTAATTGGCTCAATGTGGAATCTCATTCCTCGTTGGTCCTCTCCAGAGGAGGAGTGGTATGTGTGGGAGGAGAGTGCAGAGGTGTTTTGTGATATTAGCGTGATGTTAGGGTGCAAAGTGATATATTTGACTAGAAAGATGCCAAGACAATTGTAAAGCCATTCACACAACAATGATCCTGTATGATTCATACAGTGAGACTTGCAAACAAAGATGTGTGTGTGCACTCGCGCATGCACACACACACACACACACACACACCACACCAAACAAAGCATTAGGACTACCAGGTACAAAAATTGCACCTGCAAGGACAATATTGACGGTAAACAGACTTATTGTGCATTGTATTTTCCTTCATGAATCAATGTAATGGCTGAGCCAAGTGGGGTGCAATAATAAAATTAATTGGCCCAACAATTTAAGAAACATGATTTATGCATTTTTTTAGGTATAATCATTTTTTTCCCATGCTTAATATGATCTGGAGGGTAAGGGAACGAGTAGAGGTTAAATTGCACTAACCTCTATCTGTTTAGGAGCTAGTGGGAATGATTTGGCAGCCTGGAAAAATTTAAATGCCATTAATCATCACTCAGCTCATCACAACCATTTAGAGACATACTTGACATTGTCAGCAGCCCTGCCCACATTTGTCTAATTCCCTGACATGTTTAAAAATCCATAAATGTGACCAAACCACAAAGAGAACAACATGTTTCCCTGTTCACTGACTCAGCTGAACCACTCAAACTGGAGATCACCCATCCTGGCATCAGTTACTAACATGTGCAATGCTTGGGATATGATCGGATTATTAAAATGAAAAATGGTATTCATCCTAGTTTATCGCATGAGCTCCTGTTCATGTAGTTAATGAGGATCATGGTGCCAAACTTGAGAAGAAAATTAGAATTCCAACATATGCTCTCAGCAGATGGACACTTTGCAAACTCATTGTTTATCTACTGCAAATGATTTACTCTTTTGGAATGTTTGGTGTCCATCCGCTTCCTGTTTTGCTATTCTAATCCCATGTAAGATAATGTTACATGTGCAGTACAGTAATGGCAGATTATCATTACCCTAGCTCCCTGTGGTGACAGTAACTTGGCGGCATATGACTAGCTTCGAGCTATTCGCATTGAAATAAAGCTTATTTCAAGCTGAGAAGCCACCATACGTTAGTAGTAAGAGAGATGGGATGAGCATATTTGCAAAATTTAAAATGTAAATTTCCTGTAAACACACCATGACACCATATTGCAAATAAGCATATATTTGGAGCTGGATAAACAATTTAGTCAGATGTGTTAATATGTAGTGTCCAATTTTTTGTGTTAAAATAATGTTCAAGTATTAACAAAAGAAGAAGGAGAAAAAGAATTCAGCGGCTGAGAGGGTGAGTTTTTTTAGAACTTACCTGGATGATGCACCTGCTCACAATCAACTCATCACCTGCTGTATTAAACACCAGCCCTTACGCCCACGCCTCACCGCATCGTTCTGCCAGCTTTTCGCTTAGCCTCCCTCATGATTTGTTTCTAGTGGATCTCTTTTTGAAGTGTGTCTTCCCACCAGTTTTACCTTGTTTCTCCTCATGCTCCAAATCACCCCTCTCGCATCAGCCAGCAGCTTTGCGTCCTGCCTCTTTAAGTTTGGATAACCTGCCTGCCCACTCTCCACCACTCTACGCTCGGACCCACTCTCAGCCACCTTCCTTGGATCATGGTTGTGCATTTTTGAACTTGCCGATAAACTTTGTGAACAATCTATTTGTGTTGTGCTCTGCTTTACAGTCGCCAACCAGTTCTGTCGTAAAACCTTCACACTCTTTAACAATATTTACCCAGCATGCATTTCAATGTTGAATGACAGTTGGCTGTTTTGTTTTTTTTCGCGGTTGAAAAATAGTTCCAAAATGCAAGTTGGACTGATGTCGCAGACATCACCTTGATGTTGATTTGAGGTAGTTGTTGAACATTGCCTCAGCATTGCTGCTAGACTTTTTAGCAAGAGAAAGTTTGTCTTCAAGAATTGTCTTCTACCTTTTTATTTATTAGAATGAAACAAAATAAACAAAACATTTTTGATTGAAAGACTGGAAAATAGTGCCCTTAGGGGTGCCTTGAACTCATGACCTCCCGCTCCTATCCTACTAAGTTAATTGGCTTCGTACTCAGAATGCAGCATCCCTGGGTTGATAATGCTGACACTGGGGACAGAGAGGTGATGGTTTTAACCGTCTAACACTGTAAGTTCACCATGTAACAAATGAGGTAGAATTCATAAGCATATAACTGTGGATTGCTTAAAAGTGTTTATTTCTCAAAAATCAGACCACTTGGAGAAGTCGTGTAATCGTCTGTTCACAACCATACACTAACAAGATTACTTGTTGTTTAAAAAACAAAGAAATATGCATTTTATTTAAATAATCTGATCTATATTTCTTACTTTGGAAGAGACGGTCGGACCCAGCTTCAGTTTTATGTGGAAACATTGTCAATATCATTCTGTCTTGGTTCAGGTTTTGCCTCCAAACTAATTCTGAGATTACATCAAGGTTTCAGCTGTGTTTGCTGAGTACTTAAACAGGTACCAATTCAGGTGTCTAGCACAATTTTATCATAAGACAGACAGTTCATGGAGCCCAGATCTCCATCTGTCTCATTTAAGGGACAATGAAGTTCAGGGCTAAAGCCAATTATGGACATTGTGAACTTAAATTTAGTATAGCTGTAGTTTGGTCTGTTGTTGATAGAAGTAACCATGAAAACTGCATTGAATGCCTTTGATGCGGACAGTATGTGTGGGTATTCATGTGTTTATATTACTATTCTGTATATTCTTATTCAATCATGAATGCTACAGTAACAATAAAATTTAAAAAAAGAACGTATTACCTTGGTTAACACAGCTGCTTGCAGTTTCATTCTGAAGTGTTACTTTACTGTTCCGGAAATTAGAAGACAGTTGTTGGTTTCTAATGCCAAAGGATTTAAATGCAATTTCCAACCAATAAAGCTATGACAATTTTTTGGCCCAGTTCTTTCCCATACCCCTCCCTCACATAGAACCCATCCGTTTTAGCCTTGCTGGTTTACAGCTTGCGATAATCCCTATTTGCATGGATATTAAATAAATACATTTTTAAAATGCTCACAAAATGTCATTTTATTGTAAATTTTAAAGGTTGACTGTAATGTTGAACACATGAGAAGTAACAGCCACAAGAGACATCCTCAATGAGGAATTTACAACAGACAATAAAAGGGTGTTTGAAGGGCTGAGTAATGAATAGGTAAATGTAAGTTGCTAAAGGTTACAGTTAATGCATGTGAAACTTGAACAAAGGGAATTATTATAACCAGAATTTTTTATTTTTTAATATTATTATTACTATTCTTTTGATTCTTTGATGCTTAATCGACAAGTGAAGATGTACCTATGTGACTTTAAGTTGTTACAGCACACTTGCTTAACTTATTGTTTTCCTCCAACCCTGTGAAGCCATTTGCTTATTGTTATAACACATTAAGTTTGCTGCCATTGCCCAAGAGCTTTAAGCTAGCAATAACAGCTTTCAGAAAGTGTCTTATTACCTGATTGCATATTCCTCATCTTTCACAGTTACCATAGCAGCTCAAACCTGTCTCAGATACTTTTAATGAACTGAAACAACCTTTTGCTTCCTGAGACTTTGACTTACAAAGGCCTAAATTGAATAAAGATGTAGGGAGCTTGCTTGCACTTGGCTAGGGAAAAGAGAAATAAATGCATTCATTTTGTGAATGGCTAAAGGTCTTCATCTTGTTCATATCCAGAAAAACTGGAGCCCAGCTGTCATGGGGTGACAGGCGGGGTATACACCCTAGACAGGTCACCAGTCTCTTTCAGGGCTAACACAATGTGATGGTGGTATAGTAAACCTAAACATACCACAGGTGGCGAAAGTACACACTATCCTCATGCAAGTACAGATTAAAAAGACTCTGGTAAGAATTGTACTGTACTGATTCAATGTCTTTACTCAAGTAAAAGTTTTTTTTGTTTGTTTTTTTTAGTACAGGCTCTGAAATGTAGTCAAAGTAAAAAATAGCTGTTTAAGGATATTTTTACCAGCTATTTTTGTGCAAAACTAACTAAACCTGTGAAAATGATATTAATAGAAGGGAATATGAACTGTATTTCAACTTACATTGGTTATTCTAATGAATGTATTCATTCATTAGAATGTATTCATTCAGGTTTAATAGTGTTACGCAGTTCTGGGTTTGTGTGTGTGGGTTAGTGTGAGGGGGTCTTTTGTGTAGTTCAGTCCTGGGTGATTGAGGAGCCTGATGGCTTGAGGGAAGAAACTGTTACTCAGTCTGGTTGTGAGGGCCCGAATGCTCCGGTACCTCTTCCTGGATGGCAGGAGGGTGAAGAGTGTGTGTGAGGGGTGTGTGGGGTCATCCACAATGCTGTAAGCTTTGCGGATGCAGCTTGTGGTGTAAATGTCCAAGACAGAGGGAAGAGAGACACCGATGATCTTTTCAGCTGTCCTCACTATCCGCTGAAGGGTCTTGCGATCCAAAACGGTGCAGTTCCCAAACCAGGCAGTGATGCAGCTGCCAAGGATGCTCTCGATGGTCCCTCTGTAGAACAAAGTCAGGATGGGGGGGAGGGAGATGGGCTTTCCTCAGCCTCTGGGCGCTGCTGGGCTTTTGTGGTGATAGGTGATTGATTTTGTGGTCACTGTATAAAGCCCCCATTGCTAAATGGATGGGTGACCTCCAGTGGAGGATTGTACATGGGGCCATAGCCACAAATGTGTATCTGGTACACCTCAATCCTGGCAAAGAATTGGAATCAAATTACTTTATTAATCCCAGGGAAAAATTACTCCCAGTGACCAGCTGTCCATTTTGTTCTCAGAATGAAACGGTACAGCAGCTGTTTGTTGAATGTTCCAGGTTGGATCCCCTCTTTCTGGCACTTCAGTCTTGGTTTCAGGTTTTGGGAGAGCATTTTTCTTTTGTGGACCTCACTGCCAGGAAGAAGACTGTACATACACTGAAGAACTTCGTTCCATGATTAGCCAAAATGGCTATCTTGAAATCAAGGAAGAACCGTATGTGGGGTGAAGGGTCAGATCATGTGGTCTTCATGCTGACTGGGCTCCTGGTAGCTTGGGTCAGGGTGGAGTTTGAATATCACAGGCTGACAGGACAAACTGAAGCTTTTCTGAACTTTTGGGGTATGCAGGAGATGCTGTGCTCCCTCAAAGGGAATGCTTTAGTTTTACATTTTTAACTTAATTTTATTATGATTGTTTTTTTAATGACTCTGCTTTGTTTAGTTATTTTTTTTTATGAATTACTTTGAATTCTTAAAAATATTAATAATTTTGAATATGCAGGAAAGTTGCATTTAAATCGTCAAGGGAAAAAATACATATATCTAGGGATGAAGTTAACTTACAAAAGTTTACATTTGCGCACTTCGTAAAAGTGAAAAACATGTCATTTGACTTGATTTTTGCCATCTTTATTGCACTGTTTGTATTTATTTTCCCCATGTAGACAATTTTTAAATTGAAAATTTCTCGATGTTTAACCCTCAGGAGTTGAGTGGTATATTTGGCCGTTTTTGACTCTTTTTGATTTTAGCTTTATATTTCATCAGTAAAACTGTTTACCTTGCCTTGTGTGGTGTCATTCTTTTCAGAACAACCTCAGTTTTTAGACTTAAAGGGTTATTTTTCATTTTGACATACTATATTAACACACTGGACCTAAAATCACACAGAAACATAAAATCTGAGTTGAAAAAAATGTGATTTTTTTTTTTTTTTAATTTATTTATTTATTTTTTTACTTTGAACTGCACAAACATGCTTAACTGACAGTTTTCATAACTTAAAATGAAATTATAAAGTGTCAGTTTCAAAGAACTATATACAAATTTGGCAAAAAACAAACTT